>JAZKJV010001089.1:1313296-1476969 GCA_037367405.1 Ottelia alismoides | reverse complement strand
TGTGTCCACAAATGTCCAAGTTCTAAATTATTACAAACAATATTGTTCTCTCTCAAAACAATAAAATTCTTCTTCTTCCTCTCCTTGCTCTTCTTCCCATGCGGGTCCTCAAAAATAAACTCCAAGTTGTCCACGCAGTACCTCGCACAAAAATCAAAGAGAGAGTGTCAGAAAAACAATGACAATATAGAGAGACAATATGGAAAAATGACTACAAAAGCCGTGCTCCCCGGCAACGGTGCCATTCTGATAATCCGAAAATCGACGCGACTAAGGTGGAAGATAAATCACAATGTCGTTGTCCTTAATCGATCAATTCGGTCAACGGAAAAATTTGTAAACCACTCAGAAAATCAAGAAATTCAATGTAAGCGGTCTTTCGCTATTCTTTTTACCTGGTATAGCGACCAGGGTCGAACACAAGGAGCACGATTTAAAAACTAAGTAGTTAAATTTCAGAAAATGATTTTTTTAGTGGTTTTTGACTTTTAGATTTTTTTTTTGGATTTTTAAATATGAAGAAAGTACAAGAAGCACAAAACAAGCAAGCTTCTACTAATTATTTAAAGCATCAAAAATCAAGCAAAAATTCAAGAAAAATTGTTTTTATGTTTTTAGGTTTTTAAGTGTTTTGATGAATTTTTGGGATTTTTATAAGGTGTCGTTTATTTTCTAAAAATCAAACAGTGCGAAAAAGGCAAGGTACTGTCCAGCCAAGCCCAAGATCCCAAAGATAAAATATCTAAGGACCTCAGAGGGACCTGGAGGTAATTTTCCTGTATGCTAGAGAAAGTAAGGAAAATTTGAGCACCAAGATTATTGTTTTTGGGTTTTTAAATTATTTATTATGATTTTTATGAGTTTTTAGGTGTTTTTAAGTTTTTATGGTTTTTAAGCAATGAAAAATAGCCAAAATTGGCTGAAAACTCAAACAACACACAAGAAACAGTAACTAATTTTTATAGAATTTTTGAGGGGGTTTTTATATTTTTTTGTGATTTTTCAAGCTAACAGTGCCAAAAATAAGCATTTTTGAATTTTAAAAATAACAAATAAACTCAGAAATGTCCTCAAAAATTCTCAAAAATCCTACACCATGGCAGGAGCCATGTGTCAAATTTTCATCGAATTTGGAGGTGATTTGATATTTTATTCAAAATCCAAAAGGGGGCACTGTGCACAGGGACCAAAGTGCAAATACCCAAAGCTCTGGGGGTCCTGATGCAAAATACCCAAGAAATCACGCGCGAGGCGCGTGTCTGGGGCACTCAGGGACCTATATGTAAGAAAAACAAGTCCTAGGAC
Source organism: Ottelia alismoides (assembly GCA_037367405.1). Classification (NCBI taxonomy): domain Eukaryota; kingdom Viridiplantae; phylum Streptophyta; class Magnoliopsida; order Alismatales; family Hydrocharitaceae; genus Ottelia; species Ottelia alismoides. Next base: position 1,475,664 of record JAZKJV010001089.1, on the reverse strand, counting down.
CTTTTGGTAACTCGTACCTAAAAGTCCAGGGACTGTTATGCAAAAATCCCACTAAAAGACGCACATGTGCAAATAAATGCTCACAGGGGCATAAATGCAATTACTGAAAATGTTTCATTCATTAAGGAACGTCCAGAACTACAGGATTAATATTGCAAATACACCAAAATATCACGTGTCGATGCACGTGTCTCACACAAACAAGGGCATAAATGCAAATACGAAGAAGTATGAGGTCCAATGTGCAATTTACCCTACGTAAATAAAACGCATAAAATATTTACAGGACTGAAAGTGAAAACATAAACTACGAGGGGGCCTAAGGTAAATTACCCCTTTATTACGATCCAAGGGCGGAGCGTGCGCCACGTGTAGATCCGACGGTGGAGAGGCGGAGGCGCCTCACTCCTGCAACCCTTGGCGTGATCGGATGGCTCAGACGAAGACACGTGGAGGATCTGACGGTGTCGGCTCAGCTGCGCCTCATCTCGAGATCAAATGGTCCGGATCACTCCTCCTCTGATCGTGCGATGCCTGACGCTCCTGGAACGGATGGCTAGGATTGAAACTGGAGCTGGAGGGCGATCGAACGGGTGCCTGAAGGTCGAGGAAGAACAGGTTGCCAGCGAAGTTCGCCGGCCCAGTACGTGCGCTCCTGACCTCCCCTGCTGCGCCTGAAGATCGGAGAAGGTCCGCGAGGGAGTCCCGCAGCTGGTGGTGGTCTCCGATGACCCAACCGAGCCCGGGAGGGGCTCCGGCGAGGTCGACGGTGATAAGCTCCTGGCCTGGATATGAGGGGGCCTCAGATGGCCTCCTCTTGACCTGCAAAATAGCTCAAGAGCTTCGCGGGTCGAGGGCAAAGTGCCTCGACCCGGTTAGGTGGGTAAACGGTGCGTCGGGGGTGAGCGAGCTCCGGCGAGCGGAGGACGGTGGAGCTCGATTCCCAGATCCTGTGCGATCTGGGTTGGGCGAAGGAGTGAAGAATGTGCGTGATGGGAATGGCGAAGGTGACGGTGCGTTCCGATGATCGAGAAGATACACGATATGGCCGGAATCAACGGATTACGTTGAGGTACGAATTGGGGGGAAACTAAAAATTACGCTAAATGGAAAGGCTAAAGGGTTACCTGGGCGGTCGGAGAGACTGGGGAAGAGCAGGGGGTGCTCCTGGTCGTAGCCTCAAGGGTCGTCTCGGCCCGAGGCTCGGTGCTCACGCTGGTGGCGGAGCAACGGCGGCGAAGAACACCGGATCAGTGGTTTCACCTCCTCGCCTCGCTGCAACAGGGGCGATCGCTTGCTGTCACTCTCGCGGTGCCTCTGGAGTTCACTGGGAAGAAGGGGAAGAGCCAAAGATAGAGCGCGGAGGCGGCGAAGGTGGTTCTATATATAGCTGCAGGCTCGATTAGGGTTGGGAGGCGACGGCTATGGAATGCGTGGATCTCACGGCGAAGGATCTGGCGAGGATGTCGGATGATCGGCGAAGGATCCGGGCGCGGGGTTTGCGTGGGCGACAGGCTGGAGGCGCGTGGGAGAAAATGGCGAAGGCGGGGAGGCGCGCGTCTTCTCAAAAAGGAAAGAGTCCGCGGGGGAGTTGACCGGGGTCAACATTCCCCGTGGACCAGTGGGATGCTGCCACGTGGACAAGGATTTGACACTTAAAAATGAGGCAGCAAATGGCCGATTTTGCAAAAACTTTCAACATGAAATATTTTTCTTTTATTTTTTTCTATTTTTTGTGATTTTTAATTAATTTTTGGAAATAAGAATAAGGTATGTACATTATATAGGGATATATACAATATGTAGGCTTTTTATTTTTTGATTTTTTTATTATTATTTTTATACAATTTTATTCCTATTTTATGTTTTATTTATTTATAGAATAAAATGAGGAATAAAAGGCTATTTTTATTTTATTTTTATTATTTATACACATAGGTGAAATAAATAGATATATACATTTATACACATGGTATATATACAATGTATTTTTGTAATTTTAATTTTGTAATTTTTATTTGATTTTTGTTTTGTTTTCTTTTTTATTTCTGTTATTTACAAAATATGCCATAGAATATTCACAAAAAGTTTTGAAAATAAATACATTTATTTATAGGGTTAAAGGATGATGGTCTATGCACATGGTGGAGGGATATTTTTGCATTTTGATTTTTAAAATTTTATTTTGTTTTTAGGAGTTTCTAAATATATACAAAATATGTACAAGCATATTTTTGGGTGAGGAAAATATAATTTTATTTATTTACAAAAGTCTATACACATGAGCTCCTATCTCCCTCTACTTTGGCTTTTATGCGGTCAGGCCCATGCTGAGCCCTCCCTTGGGTTAGGTTGCTCAATATTTATTCTAAATATTTCCCTCTTTTTCTTTTTACTCTTTATTCTTTTATTTTTGCACAAAAACATGCTAATTACAGGTTTTTACACAATGCATGCTTTTGGTAATTATTTGTATTTACACATATCTACATGTATTTGCAAAGGTTCTTGTAGCTAAAATAGAAGAATAAAGAGTGATGAATGGGTATTCATCAGGGAGGGAGGGGGCAGAGGGTGGGAGGGCGAAGGTGTGGGAAAGGGAGATGATGAGTAGGTGAGGGGGAGTGGCACTCAATCTAAATTTGATAAACAAAATGGGTTATAATGTAAAAAACATAATGGAATTCGGTTAGTTTTAACGAGTAAATGGATGGAGATTAACCATAGGGTCTGTAGGGTAAGGGTTAGCAAGTTTACGTGGTCAAGGGGGGAATTAGGTTATTTCAAAGGTTGTGGAGAAAATTGACAAAATTATAGGGTCTGCCGGATAAAAATCCCTAAATATAAAAGTGAATATTATTTATCGCTTACTTCTTTGAATTCACAACGAATAACAATATTCATTGATAAATTCTTAGCAATGAATTATATAACAAAGAATAACAATATTTATTTAAATGACTTAATTTTGATTTTTAGATCTCTTGGCATTGTTCACCGGATCCCATGTGCTTATACCTCCCAGCAAAACGGTGTTACCGAGCTCAAACACCATCACTTACTTGATGTGACCTGACCATTGTTGATACAGAGTCGTGCTCCTCATGTCTACTGTAGAGATGTTGTCCTCACAGCTTGCTATCTGGTGAAACGTATGCCTTCGTCTGTATTGGGAGAGAAGATTCCTTTCTTAATTGCATTTTTCAAAAAGGATCTTTTCTTTGTTGCACCTCTTGTGTTCGGTTCAATTGCTTTTGTTCATGATGTCTCTCGAGGTCATGGTAAGCTCTCTCATAGAGTTGTCAAGTACGTTTTTTCGGCCACTCTCGTACCCAAAAGGGGTATCATTACTTTGATCCTCTCAAGCGGAAATATTTTGTCAGTGCTGATGATACTTTCTTTGAATCTGTCATGTATTTTTCTCCTACATGCGACATACTAACCCCATCTGATTCTGACGATGAGATCGACATGCCTCTACCTCAACTGTCGTACACCACCTCCCACTACTGTTGATCTACCACCACCTCCTCAACCACCACCACCACCGCCGCCGCTGTTGCCACCACCTACACCTACTTCTTCCTCTTCACCTTCTCCTGTGGCTCCATCTTGTATTTTCCACGTGTTTTTACTCGCAGGTCTCGCTCGATTCCCCCTGCCTGGGCCTTGCCAATCATTCAGCATACCTCAGGTATGTAATGAGCATATTGTTTCTACTGATGGAACTATTGAGTTGTCTGTATACTAGGATTCCATACAAGATGAGCGGGTGCCCTTGGCAGATGATCTTGATGTGTCAGTTGATCTACACAAGCAGAAACGTAGGTGTGCTACTTATCCTCTTGCAGCCCAGGTTTCCTTGAGAAGTTTGTCAGAGGATTTCAAGAGGTTTACCTTGGCACTATCAATTGTGGAGATACCACAAACATATGAGGAGGCTCTCCAGGACAGTCAGTGGAGATTATCCATGGAGGAGGAGATGGCTACATTACAATGATGTGGTAGATGAAGTCTTATTTCTGCTCTAGTTGGCGTATCTGTTGTGGGATGCAAATGGGTGTTCATTGTGAAATACCGTGTAGATGGCAGTGTGGATCGTTATAAGACGAGATTTGTGGCACGTGGGTTCACCCATACATATGGGGTAGATTATCATGATACTTTCTCCCCAATTGCCAGGCGTTCTACATTGTACATACTTTTTTTATTACTGTGGCATGAGATTGACCCCTTTATAAGCTTGATGTGAAGAATGCCTTCCTATAAGGGAATCTACAAGAGGAGGTCTACATGTAGCAGCCACCTGGGATTGCTACTAAGGGGGAGTGTCGGAAGGTTTGCAGGCTTCACAAGGCTATCTATGGACTTAAGCATAGTCCAAGAGCATGGTTTCAGAAGCTCTCAGATTTGATTGAGTAGTAGGGATTTGTGTGATCGACTGAAGATTACTCTTTGTTTGTACACATGACCCAGATAGGTACTATTGTCATCCTTATTTGTGTTGATGATATTATTGTATATGTGATGATGTGCAGGGTATTCAAAGTGCTAAGAACTTGCTAGGTAAGCAGTTTGTGATCAAGGACCTTGGCAGTTTACGTTACTTCCTTGGACTAGAGTTTTCCAGGAACAACGAGGTCTTGTGATAACCTAGAGGAAGTATGTTACAGACCTTCTTTCAGAGACAAAAATGGCAAATTGCAGACCTGCCACTACTCCTATTGAGCCAAGCATGAAGCTATACGATGATGACACTGAGGAGATCGACAAGAGGAGGTGTATATGGATATTGTTGGCAAGCTATCATATGTGACTATTTCCAGGCCTTGCATATCCCTTTACCGTGAGCAAGGTGAGTCAACTTATGGAGTATCCCGGACATGCACATATGAATGCAGTCCATACGATTATGATGTATCTGAAGACTTCACCATGTACGTGACTTCTACTCAGTAGGGATACATCTCTTTCAGTTACAACATGTGCAGATGCAGGTTATACTGGGTGTCCAAAGGATATGAAGTCTACTTTAGATTTCGTTGTGTTCATAGGGAATTCCTTGATTTCTTGGAAAAGCATGAAGCAGAGAATGGTTGCTAGATCGAGTGTTGAATCAGAATATATGGCCCTGGCACAGTATAGCACGGAGATGATGTGTGTCAGATATGTTCATACTGACCTAACTATAGAGGTGCCTCTTCCCATGCACCTCCAATGCGACAATCAAGCTGCTCTTTTCATTGCTAACAACCCAACTTTTCAGGAGAGGATCAAACATATAGAGGTGAACTGTGACTATACTCGTGACATGATACCGAAGGGTCTATTGCAATTACTCATGTAAGCTTTGGAGATCAGACAACATATGTTTTTACTATGGCTCTAGCTAGAGGGTTCCAAGCCGAGCCTGATCGATATCTACGCTCCATCTTGAGGAAGAGTGTTGAGATATTTGCTATCTTTCTTATGGTTTTCCTGGCATCTATATATTCAATTTCATGTAATTTGTCCAATAGGTTCCTCTCCTATATAAGAGAATCCAAGGGCCTCTCATTAATGTAATCAATTTATTTTCCTCGACAAATATGAAATAGTAAATATTTATTTCTTTTGAAATAACTTTTCCTACTTTAAATTCACAAAAAAAACAATATATTCGTTGTTCTATCGCCCCCTAATGGTTGCAAAAAGCGCAAAAATGTGTCAAATAACACCAAAACAGTGACCACTGCTTATTCTGGGAGAGAAAGACAACAAATACTCTTTGAACATGTTGGCAAAATGTACAAATATGTTATAATAAAAATAATATTCCATGTAAACTTTGAAGAATAAACAAATAATCGTATTCTTGATTACGTTAAGAATATACAGCGGCAATTTCAAAAATGTCATTTTTATATGAATTATTTTGCTGGTACATATGCTCCTGCATACATACTTGAACAAATGTCATGACTGTGTAAGTTGTTGCAAAATATAATAAAACAAGAATTATTCATCATGGATTTTTTTGATCTCACGGATATGCAGAAAACAATTATTCTTCCCCTAAAAATTTACAAATCAATGGTTATTAGTTGATTCTCTCTCATTAATTCGCAGTCTAATATTTATTGCTATATTATCTACTATTACGATATCCCAAAAAGAAGAAGAAGGGCCCCTCTTCGTCTCAGGTGATTCTACCTGTTTGGTTGCTGGGTTGGTCCAACCCTGGTTACTATTCACAAGGATACTTCCTCTTCACAGATTACTATTCATCCACCCCAACCCAACCCAGTCCAACCCAGCAACCAAACAGGCCAAATCAATCCATTCACACTTCGTTACCGGCAAACTAAATAAAGGCCTCAATTAGTTACAGGCACACAAATCAATCCATTCACACTTAGTGTGTGTTGATTTGTTTATTATCATCGAATTGTTATTTCTTCCTCCGAAAGATCGTGATTCGATCCTTACTCTTTCATGGAAATAACAGAATGGAGTGTTGTAAACAGCATTTTAATATCGACTTCCACCACCGAACCAAGTTATCATTGGACCCAAAGTGCATTGTCTCTTGTAGGATATGCTTCAGCAGATTTGTGAACCGCTCGATTGTGATTGAACGGTTCAATGAATTCTTCTTTTTTGTGGGTCCATATCAAATGAATTTGTGTGAACTGCTCAATCACGATTGAACGATCCACGGGTCTACATCAGATCCTACAGTAGATGATCTACTTCCCAGATCAAGGAAGGCTCTTCCTATCTACTGAGAGTGCATCCGCTCCTGTATATATAGCAGACCTCTGCGCTAAAGAAAAGATACGTTCAAATCAAAATCGAGCAACTCACACGGTAAGGATCCACGCTCCCTGCTATTCCCATATTCTCTATCAAATTAATGTCAACATCCACAGTCCACCGAACTTCGATTTGATTGGATATTACATCATGGAATCTTTTATTGTTGCAATATAAAAATATTTAGCAGGAGCACGATATTCCAGTTTTCTAAGTTTTGAATTAAAAACACCTCAAGCAATCATGATGGAGAAGAAATCCAGTATTCATCCATCCTAAAGAAACGTTCATTTGGGATTCATAATTGCTTTTATGACTTGTAAACTTACATATTATTTTCTATCAAGAAAAACCACAAACTTCTCAATTGTCATAGCTTATTTTTTAACAAGCTAAATAATATTTATATCATAAAATATGCGGATGAAAAGCTTCTTTTAACTGGATTTTGTCATTACAATCCCATGATAACTAAGCAAATCAACCCTAAAGCAATAAATTAATTAGAGTGAGTCTCCTTGGCTTAAAACGGACAAACACCTTTTGACTAAAATGATTAGGGATTCCAAACCCGTCTGAAATCTTCTCTACAACTTTCTTTGATAAAGAGCATGTACACATAAAAGGATATATTCTGCAGAAAACTTGTTAAAAATGAGGTGCGGATCCCTGCTCTATAACAGTGGTGATGCAATAGCGGAGAGCCGTTCGATCACAGGAATAATCACCACGGCCGTGAACTCGTGCGCACTGCTCAATCGCAAATTGACTGTACATCTAGAATCCGAAGAAGAAGCAAACCCTAGCTTCAACTCCTCCCTAACTCAAAAGCCTAACTCAACATGAACTCCACAAGATGACCCCACAAACCCAAAGTCCTATATTACCGCATGCAATCAATCATACAGTGGAGAACGATTGTCTACTGTAGCAAAGGCTGCAACAGATTCTGTTGCACGCAGATCGAGCGGTTCCCACGAATTCGTATGATTCAAGTCCACAAAAAGTGCGAATTTGTGAGAATCAGCTCAATTAAGATCGAGCGATTCCCGAGTGTGCAGCAGAGTCTACTGCCTGATGATCCTTCTCCTCATACAGTACCCCCATATACTAGGAGAAAAGGCATGGACTCACTCCCATACTAACATCCACTCCCGTCCCACTTGTTATACCCACGTACACACACAACCTATATTCTCATACGAAAGACACAGAAACACACTCTTAGCTATTTATTTAAGCAACACAATAAACCCTAAATTCATATAGAAGCAGTATTAAGCCTCTAATTTTACACCTCTCCTTGCTCCCTCTCGACTCCCTGGCACCCAATCTTCTCCACCTCCTCCTTCCTCATCCGTCATGCTCACCGTACAGATATGTCGCGAAGCCCCACACGCACATCGTCATCGCCACTGCCTTAATACCGCTGAAGCTATCCCCGAACACCACCACACCGGCGATGACATTTGCCGACAGAAGCGCCGTCATGCATATCCCGCTGTTCAACGAGGACGTGAGGAACACCGACCCAGCTGTAGCCATGAAGCACATCTGCCAGCACACGACGGTGGCAGCGACCACAGCCCAGTAGGCTCTCACCCCATACCCGAAGGCCAAGGCGTCCTTCCTCACCTCGGCAAAGCCGCGTCCTGCGACCATTCCGGCCAGGGCGAACGCCGTGGCGGCGACCTCCATGAGGATTTGCACCTCAACGACTCCTCTGTAGGTGGGCACCTCCCGGAGGATGATCTGCATGACGGGAAGGTAGGACGCGAAGAGGAGGGCTGCGGCGAGGGCGGCAGCGACGCCAAGGAGGAACTGGGAGTGGGTGACGCCATGGGGGAGGTCACGGGAGGAGTTGAGGGCGATGAGGACGGAGGAGAGGGAGAGGAGGACGACGCAGTTGACGTTGGTGAGTGAGAGGGGGTGGCGGACGAGGAGGGAGGAGAGGACGAGCGTGAAGGCGAGCTGGGAGGAGAGAGAAGGAGGGAGGAGGTGGGAGCGGGGAGGAGGAGAGACCCCATGAGATAAGGAAGTTGTTGAGGCCGAGGAAGAGACCCACCACGAGGGAGAGGACGGTGAGCTTTAAGGTAAGGACGGTGGTGGGTTTGCGGCGGTGGAAGAAGAGGAGCGGGAGGAGGAGGGGGAAGCCGAGGGACTGGACAAGGGTGGAGAGCCATCTGCTGGAGCCTCCATGGATGAAGTAGAAGCGAGTGAGGAGTGTTGAGGAGATGGAGCCCACGAACAGGAAGATGTAGTTGGCTGTCAGCAGCATCACTTGTCTTCTTTGCTTCTTCTGCTGCTGCTCATTCCTCTCCATGGTGATGTTGAAGGGAGATGTGGGTTCCTCCATGGAGAGATAGAGGGAGAGGGGGAGAAGTGATTGGTTACGAGATGGGTTCAAGTGGGAATTCAAACAGGTGCTCTGCCTTTATAATTTTGTTGGGTTTTCCTCCAAATCCAACCCATATATTTAAGTATTTTTCCTGTTTTTATTTGGATACAAATATGTCATTTTGTGTCCGAAACGGCATCTGATGGCGCCAACTCCACACACCTTTTCGCATTCATGCAGAAAATACTATTTTCTAGGTCAAAATATTCATGGTAATGGGAAGGTGATGACACGAGGAAACAGATCAATATTTTTCCTTCCGGAGTTCCCAAGGATGCAAAAGGATTGGGGCATGCATGGAGTCCCCTTGGAGGAGAGAGAAGGAGATCAATGGAATTTATTTATAGCCATGCTAGTGGTTGGAAGTTTATATATATATATATATATATATATATATAGGATTTATTTCAAATAGGACGCAGTCCTTCCATTCCTAAGGAAGGCCGCCCCTTTTTTGTATAAAACAGGGCACTTTAGTAGAATACGTATATAGTTTGTATTATAGGCGCACGTTATAAACAGTTTTGTGTTATAATGTGCAGTTTTAATGTTTGTATTATAATGTGCAGTTTTGTATGCGGCTTTGTATTTATAACGTGCACCTATAATACAAACTATATACGTATTCTACTAAAGTGCCCTGTTTTATACAAAAAAGGGGCGGCCTTCCTTAGGAATGGAAGGACTGCGTCCTATTTGAAAGGCCCCCTATATATATATATATATAGGATTTATTTCAAATAGGACGCAGTCCTTCCATTCCTAAGGAAGGCCGCCCCTTTTTTGTATAAAACAGGGCACTTTAGTAGAATACGTATATAGTTTGTATTATAGGCGCACGTTATAAACAGTTTTGTATTATAATGTGCAGTTTTAATGTTTGTATTATAATGCGCAATTTTGTATGCGGCTTTGTATTTATAACGTGCACCTATAATACAAACTATATACGTATTCTACTAAAGTGCCCTGTTTTATACAAAAAAGGGGCGGCCTTCCTTAGGAATGGAAGGACTGCGTCCTATTTGAAAGGCCCCCTATATATATATATATATATATATATAATGCTTAATCCACTTGGAGAAGATATGAGGAGCAGCACATTACAAAAAAGGAAGGCACAAAGGAACGGCAGATACAAATTTAGTATCTTAGTTGGAAATGCGAATGCATGGGAAATTCCCAGGTAGAAAAACGGCTATTCATAACAGGTACAGGCAGAAACCCTATTCTTCTGATCCGTAACGCAAGCATTCACTCACATATGGACATTAACCCATAAAAGCCCTTATTTCATACCAACTTACTTTGAATATATCCCACTTTCCATTCCATGTTCTTCTATTGCCAATTACTAAAATGAATTCACGTAAATATCCATATAAACATTCCATTTATTTGCATATTTTGAATCCTTATTTAACTGACACCTATGAGTTAGCTTATATGAAAATAATCGTAGTATTTTCATCATTAATAATTAATACACATGATTCTACATGCATGGAAAGAAATAATTCATTTTAAGTAGCAAGCAGTAAAGTATTAATTTTCTACAACAAAGGGACATTTTCGTAGGAAATAATAATTTTATACTATTTCTGAAATATTAAATATCTTCAGAAAAATATGCTGCATGGCACCTAGCCATCATACGATCGAAGGACCGAGTCCAGGGAGCACCTTCTTTTACTCTTTTTAATGCATTACAAGCACAAAATTTATCTCATCCAAATGCTCGTATATATTCATAATTTTAATGGATTTTTCTTAATGTTTCTATTTTTAATAAAAATAAGCAAGTTAATTTTGTGATTAACAGTAAGATAGGATATGAGGCCTTTCCCTGGTATAAAATAGGAGACCAGTTTTGACCGAGATGCAATTTAATCTACATTTTACTGATATATCTCTTTTTCATGTACAATTTACGGTGTGTGTTTAATGGCTCTGTCCTTCTGTTTCTGATTCAAATGACCTTCAAGAATGACACCATAACGTACAAATTAGTAATTTTCCATTAATGTATCTGCATGCATGATCCTCTATGGAAAGAAATGCGATATTTATTGCTGTCATATATTCATGCTTTTGAGATCAAGTCTGACTAAGCGTTAATTAATTAATTAATTATTATTCAATAGAAATAAATTCCAGGCCTTTGATGTTTTAATGACTTGGAATAGAATTTCATTTTCAATTTCGATTCAGACAAATGATTTAAAAATCGGAGTAGAAGTTGGACCGGTCAGTCATAGGCCTCTAAATATTACATCAGACAGTCCCTATATCAATGAAGACGAATAAAAAAGAAGTACGATAACGAGTTAGAAACAATAAAAATAAACTTACATTATGACATTGCTCAAGGTTTTTCCTAACATTGTTCTTTATTAGTGTTTTTCTGCATAGATATCTACAAAAATCTCCTTCCTTCACACTGACACTACAAGAAAAGTAACCTGAAGCAATGAATAATTTAATATTCGTTGTCATATCTTCTATAGTTAAATATATAACAACAAATATTACTCATTGCTTACTTATTTAAATTCACAATGAATAATGGCATTTGTTGCTATATCCTCGCAACGAATCATATCACAACAATTATTCGTTGTCGTTTTCTTTTAATTGTTGCTAAATTTGGCAACGATTCGTGTGAATTTTAATGAATAATTCAACAAAAACATCATTGTTATATGGACCTTTAACAACGAATATGATATCTTGTTATATGGACCTTTAACAATGAATTTGATATATGTTGCTAATTACAAGTACGAAAGATGATTTGGCAACGAATAATATTCGTTGCTATATCTTTAACATCGGAAGATATGGCGACAAATATTCAAATTATTAGTTGTTTTCGGTCCAGTTTCTTGTAGTGTCACTACAAGGAAAACGAGTTGTGTTTACAGAACTATAGCCACAGATATGGGGTTTGTGGCCATAGAATTGGGCTATAGCCACAATACAACGTGGCCAGTAGCCGTAAATACAAGTCTCGTCGCAAGAGTTCTCTAGCCACGAATATGCCATGGCCACTACAAGTGGCCACAGAACTTATCGTGGCCACAACTCTTATATGAAGACTTTGGCCACGGATTGTGGCTATGAGAAACTAGTGACCACGGAATTATCGTGACCACAAGTTTCCGTAGCCACATTCCGTGGCCACAACTCATTTTTCTTGTAGTGACTCCAGGCAAACATATCAGTGCAATTCCTTCAGCAATGTTGGATGTGATCTCTGATGCTCTTGAATCTTCGTTTGGCGATCATATATATAAGTGTAATTCCTTCAGCAATGTTGTAGTCTAATGCAAAGCCCCTCGATAGACGATGCTTCAGGCGGTGGGGATTGAAGATGCTGCTTGATTGAAGCTCGAAGCCGATATTTCTTGACAAAGCTTCTTTTCCAGGTGGCTTCGCCTCGGTTATCATCTCTAGATGTTGATCTAATCGGGTCATTTCTAGATCTTCATTCCCGGTGACGGTGCTAGCAATGAAGATCAGATTCACGGTCACTTCAACTATGGATGTTCAAGGTGACGGCTCGATGCTCATCGGTCTGATGTTCGAATATGCAACGAAACCTTAGGCTCGATGGGGGTCTTGTGTCCCTGCTTAATATATAGTTAATGGATTAGTTGGTTTTGTCTCATATTAATCCATACTCTTACTAGTCTTTTATTTAATGGTACATTATGCACTATTTGCTCGAAAAGAAGAAGAAGAAGACAACGATTTATATATCAACGAGTAAAGGACGCTCTCCAAAAAAAGAACGGTTCCCCTTCATTTCAGGTGATTCTTCCCTTGCAATTTTCTAACTAAATAAAAGCCTCACTGAATTAGTTATTGGAAAACAAATAAATTCATTCACGCTTAGTATGTGTAGATTTCTTTAATATCACTGGGTCGTTATTTCCTTGCTCAGAGAGATCGTGATTGATCAATTCTTACTCTTCCAAAGAAATAAAAGGGAGTGATGTGAATAGCATTTTAATATGTGCTTCCACCAAGGAACTAAGTTATCATTGGACCAAGGAAAGCTCCTCCTGCCTATTTACATATTCTTTATCAAATTAATGTCAACATCCATAGTCCATCGAACTTCGATTAGGTTGGATGTTACACCATATGAAATCTTTTATTGCTGTAATATACAAATATATAGCAGAAGCTCACGAACCCTTTCAGGTGATATGATGCTTGACCAATATATGGAGCACGATATTCCAGTTTCCTAAGTTTTGCATTAAAACACCTCACGCAATCATGGTGGAGAAGAAATCCAGTATTTATGCAACATCCTAAAGAAATGTTAGTTTGGGATTCATAATTATTCTTATGACTTATAAACTTATATATCCATATCCATCCATATCCATAATATATATTAAAGCACGGGTGTCTCACCGACACCCAATAATTTTTCTAAGATAGATTCCAATTTTACCCTTCTCATGCATTGTCCATTCCAATTTTGTTCTAATGTCGCACCCATCTTTTTACTTCTGCCTTTGATGTCCACAATAGTTTGACCTCCTCCAATCTAGGGATGCCGCCTATCGCTCTTGCCTACTTTCCCTTTTGGAGGTCGACCTCTCCAGCTCCTCCCCTGCTTGCCATAACCCAATGGCGGACCGCAGCAACAAGGAGGGCGACACAGATGTATGGCCTCACCACTATTGTCCTTCCGTGGAGGAGGCGGCGGTGTGACCATGAAGGTGGCGTAGTTTGAGTGCTTGAAGGCGTTGGGATCAGTGCGGAGAATGTGGCAGCTGGCTCCTACCGTCTATGCGGGTTATAAGCAGCTCAAACGAGAGATTTCCCAATCAGGACATGGCAACCACCAGAATACCCTGTCAAGACAGAACAATTTCGAATTATCCAATCAGGGCATTGATCGGCAAACGATTTGCCGATCGGTAAATGGTTTGTCAATCAATGTAACATAACATTAGTATTGATTTCGAAACTATTGACCGATGGATATATATTTATTATTATTATCATATATATCATGAAAACGACAAATGATTTGTTGTTTGCATGCAACATATATATATATAACATATATTTAATAATACATATATATTTAGTAATAATAATATATGACTAATATAAATTTATTATTATATATATTGCGTGAAAAGGGCAAACGATTTTCCTTTGTATGCCACATGTAAATTTTTAACAAATATTTAATAATACATATATATATTTATTAATAATATATAGATTTAATGGTTTGTCTCATGAGGTAGTCAACTGCCTACCCCGTTTTGGTGAAATTTTATGTTTTTTAATAATACATATATAATTAATAATAATAATATAATATATGGATTTAATGGGTTGTCCCGTGCGGTAGTCAACTGCCTACCCGATTAGTTTTTTTGAAAAATATCGTCGTGTATTTCATCATTATATCCATTTAATATGTCATTCAAATTTCGTCAGAAACGGAAACTCCTATGCACTTTATCTAGAATAGGTAATTTTAACGGTTTGTAGAATTTTTATAATCGATCTGTTCTAGATAGAAGGCATATGAGTCTCTGTTCCAAATGAAATTTGAATGACATGTCAGAGAGATATATTTATGAAGTACATGACGATATTTTTCAAAAAAAACCATAAAATTTCACCGAAAAATGATATGGAGTAGTCAGTTGACTACCTCACATGACAACCCATTAAATAAATAAATAAATATATATATATTAATAATATATATATGTATTATTAAATATTTGTTAAAAATTTACATGTTGCATACAAACGGAAATCGTTTGCCGTTTTCATGCAATATATACGTATATATAATAAATTTATAACAATCATATATTATTAAATATGTATGTATTATTAAATATATGTTAAATATATACGTTGCATGCAAACAACAAAACATTTGCCGTTTTCATGCAACATATATATATGTATATTTAATAATAAATTCATATCCACTTGCCAATAGTTCCGAAATCAATACTAAAATATGTTATGTTACATTGATCGGCAAATCAATTGCCGATCGGCAAATTATTTGTCGATCAATGCCCTGACTGGGTAATTCGACACTATCATGCCCTGATAGGGTATTCTGGTGGTGGCCATGCCCTGAATGGGAAATCTCTCGCTCAAACCGCCTGCAGTAGTGGAGATGTGGCATCATGTCTGAAGTCACGTCGCATGCCTCGCCGTCACCTCGTGAGTTTTGTCCTTTGCACTCTAGCGTTGCCATCAGATGATTTCATCTAGCTTAGCGCCCCACCGTCTCTCCCAATATTGGCTCCCCACATCCTCCCATCCATCCCCTCTACCTAGCTCCCCTTCCGAAGGACGCCTCACTCTGCCTCCTTGATTTCTAACATCGCCAACCTTAACTGAAGATCGGAATCCCTCTTCATCCTCGTTGGATAGGACGCCCCCTCTCCGCCTCCTAGGTTGCTCTCATCGATGTGATATTGCTAAATAGAAGATGCATGGTAGAGTTCATGCTTATAACTAGTGGTGGAACCATGAATTTTACCAAGAAGAGGTTAAGTATACTGCTATCATGTACGCATAAAAAATGAGAACAATATGTGCTAAATAAGTATGCTCCTTGGGAGCACATAAGAGTATGTTCCAACTTTTTCTCGTGATTTTTTAGTTTTTTGAAATCAATCTTGGAATATTTATTTATAATAATAAGTGGAATACGTGTTTCAATTTTCGTGTAAAACAGACGTCGTTAACAC
Source organism: Ottelia alismoides (assembly GCA_037367405.1). Taxonomy (NCBI): domain Eukaryota; kingdom Viridiplantae; phylum Streptophyta; class Magnoliopsida; order Alismatales; family Hydrocharitaceae; genus Ottelia; species Ottelia alismoides. The sequence goes on along the minus strand of JAZKJV010001089.1, from coordinate 1,459,710 downwards.
TTCCATCTGGAAGGAGGTCAATTTTAGCAATTCTCCGTTAAAATTTGATAGTCTTGATGGAGAGGATAGAAGTCTCAAATTAAGTCAAATTTTGAATGAAATCATGATTATATATTGTGATCTAAATTCCTTTAAATTTTATTTCGGAAAAAAATACGTGAAAAAAGGGTGGACACATGTAAGTTACATGCTCCTAGGGAGTATACTCCTTTACCAAACAATATTGTATTTTCAAATGATACTTTAAAGTAGAGTTAATATTTTTAAAATGATTTTTTTCAATTTCGATAATCTTACAATTTAAATGTATTATTATGGTTAAAATTTTCCAATAAGTTATTATTTTAGAAATTTTTACCCCATGAATCTTTTAAACTTTTCCACTACCTCATCGACCTTTGAAACAACCTAATTCCTCCCTCTACTCTGTAAACTCGCTCAGTCTTACCACACAGACAACGTCATTACTTTTTCTTTTACCTGGTCAATAATTTGGGCTAATCTAACCATAACTGCATTGGATGGTGGATCTTCCACATCTTATATCCTTCCTTTTCTTCTTCATCCATTCCTTTTCTTCTTCCTCCCCTCTTTATTTTCTATCTCTTCACCACATCTCCACTTATCCACCAAATCACAATTTATTCTATTTTCACGGATAGACAACATCTTCCAATCAAGAAAATGGTTTTTTAAAAATATTTTGGGATGAATTCATAAACCAATTAATCAAGTATTTGTTGATGCAGACTAAATACATTTAAGGGAGGAGAAGGAGGTGGTGGAGAGGGAGGGGGTAGGGGCTCCTGTAGTAGGTAGAGGCGGGGAGTTGAGGTGGAGGAACATGGGGAGGAGCAGGAGGTGGTGGTGTGTGTGTGTGGGGGGGGGCGCAGAGGAACAAGGGGAGGAGAAGGAGGCGATGGAGGTGGCAGTAGTGGAGCAACAAGGGGAGGAAGATGATGAGGCGAGGGAGGAGGGGAGTGATGAATGGGGTGGTGACGGAGCAACAAGGGGATGAGGAAGCGGTGGATGGGGTGGTGAAAGAGAAACAAGGGGAGGAGGAGGCGGTGGAGGGCATCAGGGCAGGGACTCTCTACAACCAAATGCTCCTCCTCGATTTGGTTCAACCCCCCTGCCCCAACATCTACACCTTCGGCATCCTCCTCAACCTATGCTCCTCCTCACCCTCGCTGACCCGACTCTCATACTACATACCGACCTACTCAAGAGAGGGATCTGACCCGACCTGATCGTGATGAGCTCCCTCCTCAGGAATGTATGAACAAGGGAAGGAGGAGGAGGCGATGGAGGGGGCAACGACAGGGCAACAAGGGGAGGAGGAGGCGGTGGAGGGCATCGAGGTAGGGGCTCCAAACGCTCCTCGTCGACCCGGTTCAACCCCCTTCCCCAAAATCCACACCTTCGACTCCTCCTCGGCCTCTGCTCCTAGTCCACCCGCGCTGACCCGACTCTCATCCTGCATGTCGACTAATTAATCTATGATTCATTACCTTTATTCTTTCATTTTGGTTGAATTCCTTGGTAAAATGCATGTAAATACTCATTAATCCTCACTAATTAACATTCTAACCATATTCATTAATATTATACATTTAACACTTATTTTATTCAAAATAAAATATTAAAGAGAAAAATGAAAAATAAAGGAAAAAGAAGGATATATATATATAATGTACAGACTGATCCTAACCCCGAGACATGTCAATAATTGACTTGGTCGATAAAATAAATAAGTATGGGGAGATAAGGATTTTAATGTATAAAAATATCAAAAAAACTTAGATCACAAAAATACATCTATATATTTTCATGCTATAAATATTTCACCCATTTTATTTATCACTAAAATCACTTCAAATTAAAATATTTTCTTCATAAAAATTGTTTACAAAAATATATACTAAATTATAAAAAAATTAGAAAAGTTATTCAATATAAAAATAACAAATTATAATGAATCACAAAAGCCAGCTTCTAAGGTTCATAACAATTTATAGAAAACTTCAAATTGACCATACTCACTTTTAGACTTTGTTTTATAACTAATACTATTTATTAAAATATCAAAAAATATTAGAATATAACATGTAAGTTTGGCATTTGGACCCCTTCATCTATGTGTATTATATATAGATATTTCCCGATTTTATAATTAATTATCCTTAACTTCATTTAACTTAATTTCTTTTACAATGAGTTTTTAAAAATCATTAGCAAAATATAACAATATAACTTAAGTGGAAATGCCAATAAATCCCGAAGCCACGAAGTTGTGACCTAAATTTTCTAGACCTCATAACTCGGCCATATTGACTTTGAATTGGTCTTAGTCACTTTTAAAGTTTGTTTTTATAATTATCTATAAAATGGCATTGACTTCGCTAAAATCGGATTTAATAGGTCAAAAGTGGGTTTTGAGACCCTATTAGCATAATTGTACAATATACCTTAATTTATATTATTTTATATATGTTATATAATTTGTTAATATTATATTATTAAAATAAATTAAATAAAATTTATTTATTTATTATTAATTAATTTATTAAATTATTTCAATAATTATAGATATATATTTAATTATTTAAATACTAATTATTTATTTAATTACATAATAAGCCATCTAATTGTTTCTTAAAATTTAATTTAATTTAATTTTTATTCTCTCTCCTCTCGTACTCTTTGTCCTTCACTGCTCCATCTTCTTACATCTGCTCGTACCCTTCTTCCTCAATGATGTCGGTTCTCCTTCTCCTCCAGCCAACCTAACGGTTAGCCATTGGCTGTTAGGACGTTACCCTAACCACCTCACGCGCTCCCTACGCATCATCACCTATAAAAGGACCATCACCTCCATCAATTTCTCCACCTGATATTGTTTTCACGTTCCTCTACTGAACTCTGGAGTGAGCACAAGAGTAGGTGACAACCACCCTCGAACCCCATCGAGCAGCGAACGAGCCGCATCGACTCGCAGCACCACTTCGTCATGCGCGAGCCCCCGATCCCGTCGGGTGTTGAGGCAACAATCCCTGTCCCAAGTGATCGTTCATCTGCAAGTTGATTCCTTACGCTTAAGTTCAGGTGATGACTATTTCTCTTTCCTCTTCTGTTTCCCTTCTCAGTTTATTCCTTCTCTCAATTTTTTTTGCAACCCAATATCAATTGCACCATCGCTATGTTTTCTGATCATCATTTCCACCTTCGAACCATTCTCGTTTTTGTTGTTGTTGGACATGTGAGCTCTGTGCAAACCATTCTTACATTAAATGTCATTGTAATATATATGTTTTATCTATAAAAGTTATTAATGTTTCACTCCCTTTCTGAAATTAAATGAATGAATGCACTATAAGGTCCCTCTGTACAATTAGGGTTATGTACCATGGCCATCTTAATGATCATATAGCTGTTGATTCATTAAATGAATCATAGAGACAGGTGTTTGTATGAATATCTAAAGAGTTACATAGAGGACTCATCAAGCACTGTCAAATGATTATTAAGAGATGATCTCCAGCCTGAGTAGGAGATGACAATCCTTTCTCACAAAGGCCGATATCTGACCGACCTCTTGATGCAGGTCCTCTGCACAGGAATAGTGATTTAGAGGTGTCAGATTAGTTAGGTCAAAGAGTTGACTTAACAAGAATCGAGATAACCTAAGTCATATGTTGAATGTTATCACAGCATAGGCACACATCCTCTGACCGGAGACAGATGTGTTACTATATATCTGAGTGTGTACATTTGGCAAACCAATAGGTTGATGACCTAACCAAGGTCTATATACCGACGCGCTGGTGTGCATGTAAGGGCATATGAGTAATACGATCTCTCAAAGGGATCATACAGGTTCAATTAAGAACCTAAAGACATGAGCTCACTCATGAGGTGTTGGGACCGATCAAATTCCATGCATGGTCATCGTGCTTCGGAAGCATGACAAGAATTTGAAGGTATGATATATGCTTTGGGAAAGCATATGATCGATACCGATTCCCAATGACTAAGATTGAGAAACTTGGTGATCAAATCCTGAAGAAGACAATGTAAAATTGATCTACATCTTCAGGTTTATCATAGTCTTCCAGTATACAGGATGTATAGGTATTGGGAATACCTGAGGGTGATGTGATCATAAAGGATTGTATAACCATGACGCTTCCATTCCGAGGGAGTGATGAAACATGTTTGGATTTTAGTGGCTCCTCTCAGTAGAGAAACAATCTGATCTTGGTCCAAGTGTTGGACATTGGTCTGAATGAGGTTCAGATGCAATGAGAAGATTAGATTTGCGGTCTTTATTTAATCTAGCATCTGTGGGAGGTACAAGATCTGGATTTGAGATGAGATCTCAACATCCAAGTCACTATACGTGGAACAATACAATCGCCCAATCCTTATCTCCAAGTATCTGCGGAGAAAGCACATTATTCTTGAAGGAGTTCAAGAATAATTCATTTGATGAATTATGTATCCAAGCAACAGGATGTTGATAATTAAATGAGATTTAATTATAATATGAATAGGATTTATATTGTGAGAATGATTATCCAAGATAATTAAATGAGATTTAATTATCAAGAAAATGCAGATTGTGGATAGTGATATCCATAATATATGTGTATATATTATAAATATGATTTATAATATATTAGAGAGAGAGCACCTTTGTAAATAGCATTTGTTAATTGTTAATGTGAATTGGATTCACGTTAAGCAATTAATTAGAAATGTAATTTACAATTTGGTTTGGGTTGTGAATATGATTCACATATTTTCAATGGCATGATTGAAATATTCACAAATTAATTTAGAATTAATTTAGTGGATAATTTTGCGATAAATGTTGTTTCAAATAATTAAGAGATAATGGGATAAAATAAAAAAGGGGATAATCCACCACCAAATGAGGTGGTGTCACCTATGAATTGGTCATGGGTGACGCTCCATGTTTTTAAGTGAATTATTATCCTCTTTTTTAATTATTATCATATTATCTTGTTTTATTGAATTAAATTATGTTGATGATAATGCAACATATATTTAATTTAATACAAATTAATATGTTGTTGTTTTTGAACAACAATGATCATGGACATTGATTAAATACACATATCAATCTAATCATTGATTTTGTGTATGCCATGGATTGTGATCCATGGACTTCCAAACTAGTATATAAAGAGGGCAACCCTAGCCTCTTCAAGATAAAACATTGTGCACGTCTACTCTCTCTCTCTCTCCCAACTCTCATTCTCGCTATCTCTCTCTCTAAAGGTGGCCATCCACCTTGTGATTATGAGGGAATAGCAATCACTTCCACGCCGTCGTGTTGTCACTTTGATTGTTCGTGGATCTCCATCTTCTTTGGGGCTTCTTGCTATAGAAGAAGGCGTCGGATTTCATTGGACAAAATCAGGAGATTCAAGGCTTGGATCTTCATTGAGGATTGCGGGAAGCACGCGTCTCATCATCGTGCCCGCAAGTGCCATCTTCGTAGATCGGACTTGAGTTAGGAGGATCTCTTGCTTTAGAGATCTGGTGATCGCAACCACGCTTCAAGAGGTATTTCTAATACTTTGTGTCTAGATGAAACGATCCAAGAAATGTTCTAGTGATCATGTGGTTTCATCTCTTGATTTAAAATTTTTTAAATTCCATTGCACCTAGCGACTAGTGCGACTAGTCACCACGATCGCATGAGATACGATCAACACGCTTCCGTGATGCACTTGAGGATTCCCCATATCCTTCAAGTGGTATCAGAGCCTTAGGTCGGAAAAGGTTTTGGATATGATCCGTAAACCTAGGACGACTTGGATTTGAAAGGGTTGCGAAAGTTTTATCGCATTTCAATTTTCGTACCTCTGTTTAATTGGATTTTTTGGCACTGTTGAAATTGTTTAAACAGAAATATTCAATTGGATTTTGTTCTCCATTAAATAAGGAAACCGTATGATATAAGTTTATGTAATTTGGATTCCATTTGCTCAAGATATGGCCCGTTGAATAAACATGTATTCACTGTTGTGGGAACTGTAAATCTAAACATGATTAATGAGTTAAATACTATTTTGATACGCCTTGAAATTCGTGAAATATCACTTGGGTTCTGTCATAAATCAAATTATTAATCTTAGAAAACTGATTTTACGTAATTTGGATTTAAATTGATCAAGATAAGTTGATTTTAGTGAGTAGGAGTCACTGCTGGAAATTGACCAACTCGATCATGAACCATGTGATAATCATTCAAATAATTTGATGAAAATTAATTATTAATTTTATGAAATAATTAGTGATAAATATTTTTTAAATATTTAAAGAGATAATTATTTCAGTGAATGACATTCCTCTAACCAAGATGATAAGATAGTTGATCTTAATCATTAATTGGTTGATATGAAATCATCAACAAACATTGTTTTTATGCAAAACCCTAGTTTATCCTACAATAGTTGTAGGAAAACTTTTACATGCAAAATCCTCTTGCTTGAATGGGATTGGAGATTTGTTTAGAAAATCTCTTTATAATATTATCAAAATGGTTTTGTTGAATATTATAGGGTATAATTTCGATTGAAAAACCGATGAGCATCTCCAAGTACATAATCAAACTAGCTTTCTCATAGGACGAGAAGGAAGTTGGGTTATAGATTTTGTAGCTTCTGTTCATATATGCAATTCGTTGCATTTGTTTCAGGAAACTAGGAGTCTGGAGCAAGGGGAGATAGTCATACAGATGGGATCTGATGCAAGTGTTGCAGCAGTCGCCTTCGGGTAGTGCAGACTATCGTTATCTAGTGGTCGAGTCCTAGTACTTAAAGAGTGTCTTTAAGTACCTGAAGTCAGGAGGAATTTGATATCTGTATCTAAGCTTGTTAGACATGGATACTCCTTCCTGTTCTGTAATAAGTTAGTCATTAATCAATTTGATAAATTTATTGCAGAAGGTGTTCTGACTTCTGGTGGACTCTATGGATTGTACATTGATGAATATGTCATAAATGGCACTACCACTGATAATAAAAACCCTAAAAGATCCACGGAGAATGGAAATAATTCGAATATGATTTGGCATCAAAGGCTTGGTCATTTATCTGTTGATAAGATCAATAGATTAATAAAGGATGGACCTTTAGATTTTCTACAGGTTCAATCTTTACCTACATGTGAACATTGCATTAAAGGTAAAATGACCAGGATGCCTTTCTGTAACAAGGTTACAAGATGTGAAGGTATTCTTGACCTAATACATACTGATGTATGTGGTCCCTTCATTACCATGACTAGAAATGGATATCGATATTATTTGATGTTTATGGATGACCATTCGTGATACGGGTTTATCTTCCTACTACGTCATAAATCTGAAACCTTTGAAAAGTTCAAAGAGTTTAAGGCTTTGGTTGAGAACCAAAATCGATAGGAAGATCAAACGGATTCGATCTGACCGAGGTGGTGAGTACCTCTCAAATGAATTCAAGGAATATCTTAAAGAGAATGGAATTATCTCCAATCTCACTCCACCTGGAACTCCCCAACTTAATGGTGTTGCTGAAAGATGCAATAGGACCATCATGGACATGGTCCGTTCAATGATGAGCAAAGCACGTTTACCTCTTAGTTTCTGGAGATATGCAGTAGAGACTGCAATTTATATCCTGAACAAGATTCCTACCCAAGACTCCTCACGAGCTCTGATATGGAACCAAATCTAGTGTTAATCACTTGAGGGTTTGGGGATGCTTGGTCCATGCGAAGAACGTGGACGCAAGTAAGATAGAATCTCGCACTTGTGAGTGCTACTTCATTTGAAGTGTTAAAGACGATATTGGATACCCAGCTTATGACCCTGAGACCCAAAAGGTTTTTGTCTCTAGGGATGTGAAATTTCTAGAGGATGATTTCCTTAAAGGTCAAGACAAGAATGAAGTAGAGGAACTCATTGAAACCCCTGAGGATTCTGAGATTCCTGAACCAGAAACTGAAGAGATAAATAAAGATGAAACACCCATACCTCTTCGAAGGAGTTCGAGGGTGGTTGCTCCACCTGAAAGGTATGGATTCCATGTATCAGGTGAGACTGACAATGATCCTTCTTCATTTGTTGAAGCACTCGCGGATCATGATATGGATAGATGGATGCTAGCAATGAAGTCAGAAATTGACTCCATGCATAAGAATGGTGTATGGACCCTAGAGGATCCACCTAAAGGGGTAAAATCCATTGGGTGTAAATGGATCTTCAAGAGAAAAAGGGGACCTGATGGGAAAGTAGAGACTTTCAAGGCACGGCTTGTAGCCAAGGGCTACACACAAAGAGAAGGCATCGACTACGATGAGACGTTCTCTCCTGTGGCCATGCTTAAGTCCATCAGGACACTGCTAGCTATAGTTGCATCTCTTGACTACGACATCTGGCAGATGGACGTCAAGAGAGCTTTCCTCAATGGATACCTCGAGGAGGATATCTATATGGAGCAGCGTGATGAATACCCATTCATCACTCTTTATTCTTATATTTTAGCTACAAAAACCTTTGCAAATGCATGTATATGTATGTAAATACAAATAATTACCAAAAGCATGCATTGTGTAAAATGTAATAATTAGCATGTTTTTGTGCAAAAATAAAAGAATAAAGATTAAAAAGAAAAAAGAGGAAATATTTAGAATAAATATTGAGCAACTAAATCCCAAGGGAGGGCTCACATGGGCCTGACCGCATAAAAACCAAAGTAGAGGGAGATAGGGACTCATATGTGTAAATATACCTATAAATAAAATAAATATACTTTCCTCTAAAAATAGAATAAAAGTGGTTTGTATATACTGTATATATTTGTAAATATAAAAATCAAAACAAAAAAATAGAAAAATCCAAAAAGAAAACAAAAACATCCACTTGTGCATATTCCCCATGTACATACAACCACTCCTATATTTATTTCACCCTATAAATAAATAAATTAAAATTCCAAAATTTTTTTAAATATTCTATCTTTTATGTTGTGAATAAATAAAATAAAAACCATAGAAACAAAAATAAAATAAAAAGAACAAAATTAAAAACAAAAAATAATATTGTAAATATACCATGTACATATATGTATATACCTATTTATTTCACCCTTGTATATAAATAATAAAAATAAAATAAAAATATCTTTTTATTCCTAATTTTATGTTATAAATAAATAAAATATGAAATAGGAATAAAAATGTATAAAAATAACAAATTAAAAATCAAAAATTAAAAAGGCATATTGTGTAAATACCTATATATAGCATAAAGTGTACATACCCTATTTTTATTTTGAAAAATTAATTAAAAATCACCAAAAAATAGAAAAAATTAAAATAAAAATATTTCATGTTTTAAGTTTCCCTTAAATCGACCATTTTCTATTTTTAAATGAATTTTCAATTATTTTCCACGTGGCGCACTTCTATTGGTCCACGGGGAATGTTGACCCCCGGTCAACTCCCCCCGCGGACCCTCTTCTCTCGCGGATCGGGTTGCCGGCCCGATTTCTTCTCTTTTTCCGCGCTCGATCCGCCCGCCATTTGCGCAAACCCCGGGTCCTACCCCTTCTTCTTGCATCCGAGACCCACGCCCGGGGGATTGCATTGGGGTCCGCGCTCTGAGCAGCCCTACCCGATCAACCCTAGCCGGACCCCTGGGAGTATAAATCCCGAGCTCTGCCACACGATTTCCCCATCTTTTGGCTCCCCTTCCTTCATCCCCAGGACCTCCACCTTCATCCCCGAGGTGACAGCTCATTGCTGGCAGTGTTGCAGAGAGGAGAGGTTGGTTGGACCATCGATCCGGCGTCTTCGCGCCGCCGTGCTCCGCCCCAAGGTAGAGCTCGAGCCTCGGACCACGACGCTCCGCGAGGCAAGGACCCAGAGTACCAGCAGCTCATCCCCAATCGACTCGACCACCTAGGTAGCCCTATTTCCCTTTCCCGTTCTTTAATTTTTGATTTCGCCCAAATCTCGCCGTCGCCGACCATCATCGATTCCGGCCACACCCACCTTCCATTCGATCATCGGACCGCACCACCGCACTCGCCTTCCTCCCGCGCACCTTCTCCGCCCCTCCGTTCAACCCAGCTCGCACAGGAGCTGGGGTTCGAACCCCTTCGCCGTCGCATCGCCGGGGTTCGCCCGCACCACCGCACCGTCCACCTTCACCACCGCTAACGGCGTCGGGGCAGTTTGCCCTCGATCCAGGAGCTCTTTGGTTGCGATTTACAGGTTAATGGAGGGCTGTCTGAGGCACTCCTACTTGAGAACCGGAGCTTCTCCTCCGTCGGAGTCGACAGAGCTCTCCGGAGCTCCGTTGGTTCATCAGAGGCGTTCTGCAGACGCGGGGAGCCAAGCCGAAGCTTCTCCGATCATCAGCATCCCCCGCGAAGGCTCGGAGCGCGCGTACTGGGCCGGCGAAGTTCGCCGGCCACCTGTTCCTCCAGGACCTTCAGGCACCGTTAGATCAGCCTTCAGCTCCAGTTTCAATCTCCACCATCCATTCGAGGAGCAGCCTTTACCGTCGATCCTTGGAGGGTTGATCCACACCGTCCGATCAGAGAGGTTTTCCCACGTCGCACCAGAGCCATCCGATTTCACACGTGGCGAGACCACCGCCGCTCGATCAGGACGAAGGCTTCCTTTGTTGGGCGCCACCCCTTCCCAGCCGTCCATCAGCACACGTGGCGTCCATCCGTCGGCCTACTTAATAAAGGGTAATTTATCCCTTAGACCCTTATCTTTAGTGTAGTTTCATTTCAGTCCTGTAAATTTTTGTTGCATTTTATTTGCGTTGGTACTTTTGCACTTTGGACCCTATCTTGTCTGCTTATTGCATGTATGCTCCGGTGTGCAGTATGTCACGTGCATCGACACCGGACCCCCTGAGACTTATTTTAATTGCATTTAGGTCCATGTGTGCTGTGCCCTTGTGTTTGATTTTAATAAAATAGCAAACTCACTCCAAATTCGATGAAAGTGGACACATGACTCCTGCCATGTTTTAAAATTTTCTAGAATTTTTGGAGACATTTTTGATTTCATTTACTATTTTAAAAATTCAAAAACAAGCATTTTCTTCACTGTATGACTTGAAAAATTAAAAAATATTAAAACTCATCTAAAAATTACAAAAAAATTAGTTACTGTTTAGTTTGTCTTTCTTGATTTTCTGACCAATTTTGGTCACTTTTCATTATATAAAACTCATAAAAATTACAAAACACTAAAAATCTCATAAAAATTCTAATAAATAATCTAAAAATCCAAAAATAATAATTGTGGTGCCAAAATTTTCCTTCTTTCTTTCTCTTTACAGGAAAATTACCTCCAGGCTTATTATGGGCTTTTAGATATTTTATCTAAGTCCCTCAAGCTCGGCTGGACAATACCTTCATTTTCTTGCATTGTTTTATTTTTAGGAAATTAAATAAAAATTAAAAAAATACCAAAAATTAACCAAAAACAGTAACAATCATAAAATACACAAAAACATTTTTATTTTAATTTTTGAGTGATTTTTGATGCATTAAATAAATTGTTGTGTTGGCTTGTTTATTTGTTTTCCTTATTTTCTTAATTAATTAAAAATCCAAAAAAATTTAAAAAACAATTAAAAATCCACCAAAAAGAATTTTATTTCATTTTATTCCCTTTTGAGACTACTTCGTAGGTCGCAAGACCATCACGTGCTCCTTGTTTTCGACCCTGGTCGCTATACCAGGTTAATCTAATAGCGAGACCGCTCTTTGGTTTTGATTGATTCTTATCGTATTTGGTGGTCTATTTTTCTCGATTGGCACCTCTTGGTGACTTGGGTCGCAACGACCCTTGATACCTTTTACCCGAGTTGCTTGGCGTGTCATCAGAATGGCGCCGTTGCCGGGGAGCACGGCTTAGTAGTCGGTTTTCGATTTTTCCCGCGGCTTTCTTTTCACGGCTTTTTGTATATATTTTTGTATATATATATTCTTGACCTGTTTATAAATAATCTGGTCTGACGCTCTATTTGTTTTCTTGCGAGGGCCCGAGGACCGAGGCGGCGACTTTCGAGGAGCCGACGCAACCGCGGTAATCGGAAGCGGCTCCCTTCTGCACGGAGCCGTAGAAGAGCGCAAGGAGGCAGTAGAGTGCGGGAGCCGCGGAATAGCCATGAGTTTAGATTAGTTTAGTTTAGCTTTCATTTCCTGCAATATTTAAACTATTGTAATAATACAGGTACACTTGAAATTTCGGGTCTGTTTCGTCGAGCACCGGTGTGCTCGGGGGACCCTTTTAGCTAGCTTAGATTTTTCACGGTCTTTGTCGCGACTTTTAGGTTTTTCGCTGCCTTTTCCGGTTTCACGCGGTTTTTCTCGAGCCCCTAGCCGTAGGATTTTCTGCTTGACTGTGATGTAATAATTAGGATCCAAATACCCTAATATATCTGCTTGCACCTATCGATCGGTAATTGGACCAAAAATAAAAAGATAATAAAATAGACGATCCACCACCTCCGAGCCTACGCGCCGCGAGCCTGCCCCATCAAGCGCTACTCCTGAACTTGACCTGTCGAGAAGAGGAGGGGTAGGTCTAGACCGGACTCTTTGGATTGGAGGCTGGTGTTCGGTTAGCCGTTATTTCGAGTAGCACTGCTGTTTAGGGACTTGGTTTGCCGCCTGCACCATCTAGGTAGTTTTATTTCTGTCTTTCAATTCTGCGCGGATCATCATGCATGTAGACTGCTGGAGTCAGGTACGCATCTCTTACTCTGCATGCATCATTGATTTATCGCGCATCGGCTTTTTCGTCTTCTCCCCCCTGTTTTGGACTTAATAATCAGGAGAACTGAAAAATTCGTTAGGCCCTTTGTTTGTATTGAAAAAGATTAAAAAGAAAAAAAATAAAATTGGGACTGTTTAAGCTATTGACCCTAAAAGACACTTAACCTAAAAATCTGTCTTGGAGAGAGCAACCCCCTCATTGTTTGATTTGATTGTGCGAGAAAATGACCCGTACACTAGGTAGAGCCCCCTGGTACTCCTCCCGTCTGATTACCGACTCTTCTGTGCGGGACAGTTGGTTGGGAGAGTATCGGATATCCCAGCAGGTCACGTAATCGCTCTGATATTTTGTTTGTTCACCAAAATAAAATTGACAAGATAATTTGACCGAGCCTTTACGGTCTTCAGCTCGCGTGCGTTGGTGAACTGAGGGGTTTGTTTTCTGATCATAGTTTCTCCAGATCTCATCCGCACTACTCGCCAGATCACGATGATGGGCAGGAGGTCTCTTAGGCAGCCTCTGGCTGCACCGCTCTTTAGCACTCCAGTCCATTCATCTAGGTCGGTTCGTGAGAGCCCAGACCCGCTCTCCGAACCCGAGTACGATTCCGCCCTGTTCCCTCTCGACCCCCGTTCTTCTTCTGAGATCGAGATACCAGTGCCAGAGGAGAGACATGCAGATGATTTATCGGCACCTGAGTTCAGTTGTTTTGATTTTTCAGAGACTATGGTCGGTGCTAGTGATGATCGATCCAGAGGTCCGCAGGAGGAGCATTTCGTTCTGGACCAGGGTTCGATCAACTCCACCCTGATCGCCTCCCTTGAGTCAGTGCAGCAGCAGTTGAGGGATCATAGGGCATTCATGATAGAGATGAGGCGAGAGCTTGAGAAGTTGAGATCCGACCGCGAGAACCGCGGAGGAGGACCCGACGATGTGGCAGCTGCCGTCGCAGCCGCAGCAGCAGCAACAGCCGCAGCAGGAGGAGCAGGACCACCGAGACCGATGCGGGATAACCACAATCCCGGATCGACTTTGACGCACCGTTGGGTGGTGCTACAAGCTATCGTGGGGGACTTCAAGTTCCCCCCAAACACTTTGCAGCTCCTTCCCCAATTTCACGGTTTGGCTACTGAGGAGCCTCATCTCCACCTTCAGGAGTTTGAGATGATTTGCAGTACTGTCCACGATCGCCAGGTGGACGAGGACACCATACGGATGATTGCCTTCCCCTTTTCCTTAGCAGACAGAGCTGCCACCTGGCTGAAGCACCTGGGGAAGTTTGTCTACACTTGGGAGCAGCTCCGCGCCGAGTACTTGCACAAGTACTATCCACCCGGGCGGACGAACGCCGCTAGAGCTCTGATCAGCAACTTCTCCATGCTCCCCAATGAGCAGTTCCATGAGGCATGGGAGAGGTTTAGAGAGCTGACCGACAGATGCCCACACCACGATATTTCCAAGCCGAATCTTGTGCAGAGCTTTTTCAGCGGGCTGACACCAGAACTTCAGGGCTTGTGAACGCTTCTTGTGGCGGGTCTCATTTCGCCAAGGATCACGACCAGGTCTGGGCCATCTACGAGGAGATGGTCGAGAACTACATGGTGATGTCCCAGACCAGGTTGTACACTCAGGGCAGACCCCAGCAGCCAGGACCCGTGCAGTACCAGAGGATAGCACGGGTCGACGTCGGTCCTTCCAGTTCGTCCGCAGTAGCACAGCGCAGGCAGAGTCTTCAGCTGCGGACATGGGCATCATTAGCGAGAAGTTGGATCGGATGGAGCTGATAGAGAAGAAGCAGTGCCAGGGCATCACTCAGATGGAGCAGATGGCACAGACTCTGAGCGACATGGAGACCCAGCTCATGTGTCTCCAGGAGGCACAGACGGCTTCCCAGCCCCGTCTTCAGTCGTGAGACGACTCTGGCAGCAGCTCGTCCCAGCGCTCCAGCTCACACCAGCAGCCTAGACAGGTTCACCTTGTACAGGCGGAGCCGTACCAGCAGTCGCAGCTCACTTACCAGTCACCACCGTCTCCAGACATGCAGATGGTGGTATACCAGCCGGATCAGCCTCTGGCAGTACTCCCGCCAGCCCAGTACGATGTCTTCACTGGCCTTCCTCCCCTGAGGTCTCATCCTGGTATCCGATGAGACCATCCTGGATTCAGGTGGGGGAACGGAGGTACCCAGCCCCAGCAGCAGCCATCCGGTCAGGGAGGCCAGTACAGCCAACAGAGAGATCACCAGCCGCAGCAGCAGCCCCCAGTGTATCCACCATCACAGCAACAACAATCATTCTATGGTCCTCGTCCCTATCAGCAGGGACAGTCTTGGAGGCGCGAGCAACCTCACTAGCAGTAGCAGCTGCATCACCCATACCCCTCTCAGCCACAGCAACAGATCCAGCAGCCTCACCACCAGAGAGGCTACCCGTCGGGTTCCCATGAGAACCCGTCTTGGATGACATAGCCCGCCTTCTCACAGATCAGCATGCTACTTTTCGACGGGAGATGGATGAGTTCCGCCAGGAGATGCGGGACATAGTGAGAGGGAAGGCTGTCATCCCTGCCCAGATTGAGCCGAACTCCAACAGCTTGAAACGGAAATCTGAGCAGGTAGCTTGTACTGAGTATACCACTCCTAGTGATGCATTTGGTGATATGAGTGGATATCTATTTGATACTGATTTTGTCACACTTAGGAGCGATAGGATGCCAGCAGGCGGCGTCTCGTCTGAGCCACATCACGAGGATCCCCCCAGAGCGCCCTACGAGGAGGAGGAGAGAGGTACTGAGGCCGCTATTTCACCAGTTCGAGGAGGTGGTACTAAGGCCACCTACGATGCCGAGCCAGAGCGCGGTACTGAGGCTGCGAGTCTTCCAGCTGATCTAGCCGATGGTAGTACTGAGGCCACCCATACTTCTGAGAGACATGTAGTTTTTCCTTCTTATGCACCTGTATCTCGGAACATTTCTGTGAATAAAGGAAATGGTTTATTTTCTTCTGGTCCCACTGTGGTGCATGATGTATGTGTGGATCCGGTCGTCAAACCGCCTAGACCCTTTCCTAGTCCTTCATCTGAGAAGGACCCAGTGATCCCCTTCCCTAGAGCCCTTCAGTTGGGGAAGGGGAAGAAAAAAGAAAATCCAAAAAAGAGAGACCATGAAGAGTTCAACCAGCAGATGATAGATCGATTTCACATACAGCTGACTCTTCAGGAGGCTTTGCAGCACATTCCCCTTCTTCAGCGTTCATTGAGAGATAGGACTACAGTCATGAGGAAGAGGAGGAACCACCATTTAAAGATCCATGTGCTGACGAAAGCCACGTGTTTCGCGATCCAGAACCGTCTGCCGACCAAGAGGCCAGATTCAGGAGCCCCTTATGTCAGATGCCATATCAGTGAGCAGAGGTTCGATCGCACTCTATTAGATAGCGGATCGTCGATCAACCTCCTCCCGACAACCCTTCTCGACCGTTTCGATTGGACACTCTTAGACAGAGCAGGACAATACTTCAGTTTGCGGATAGATCTATCAAGAGGCCGAAGGGGTTGTTGCGAGACGTTGTCGTCACTATTCAGGGTCTGCAATTCCCCGTGGACTTCATAGTGTTGGACATGGAGATCCCTGATTCAGTGACCGATACCCCCATCATTCTCGGTCGTCCGTTCTTGGCCACAGCCAAGGCAATGACCGACCATGATAGCGGGAAGGTATACTTTCGCGTCGAGGGTGAAAGTGTACAAATAGAGACGGTCGAGGACAGTAGAGCCAGAGAGAGATCATGCTCAGAGACCACTTCAGATACAGAGCAGCTGACAGATGCATGGCTAGACATCCACCAGGACTGTGACTTTGTGATCACAGACGATGAGGCAGTTTGGGCAGACCCAGCAGTACAGGTCATCCTCTCATTTTCAGACACCGCTGATGCAGAGCCGATAGCAGAGGAGAGCTTGGAGAGCACATTCCTGGTTCAGGATACTTCAGTGGCAGCAGAGCAGGTTCTTGACCGCGACACGGATTTTTGTGATGACGGTGGTACTGATGCCACCTTTTGTGATGCAGATCCCTTGGATTCAGATTCTGATTGGGCAGATTGCGAGGATTATATGTCAGACCTGATTTCCACTGAGCCTACAGCAGAAGAGGAGGTAGATGCCGAGCAGATCAGAGACAGTTCAGTTGAGCAGCCTTCTTCAGATCCAGTTTGCGAGAGTACGTTCTCATTCTCCCGGGCAGATTTGGCAGCATACACGCGACTTCTTTCGAGGCCAGATTTGCCAGCACCTAGTCGTCCAGAGCTGAAGCCGCTCCCTACTTCGCTGAAGTATCGATTCCTTGCGGGCGAGCCTGAGATGTACCCAGTCATCATCTCCGCCGATCTGACTGGAGAACAAGAATCCCGTCTGATGGGGGTTCTTGAAAAGAACCGCAAGGCGATTGGATGGAGCGTAGCAGATCTCCAGGGGATTAGTCCGGCCCTGTGCTCCCACCACATCTATCTCGAGGATGAGGCCAAGCCGTCGCGTGAGTTCCAGCGGCAGCTGAACCCAAATCTGAGGGAGGTTGTCATGAAGGAAATTTCAAAGTGGTGGAGCGCCGATTTTATCTATCCCATCTCTGACTCCAAGTTGGTCAGCCCTTTGCATGTGGTGCCCAAGAAGACGGGCATCACTACAGTGATTAGCGAGTCTGGAGAGGAGATTGCTACACGAGTACCCACTTCTTGGAGGGTCTGCGTTGACTACAGGAGACTCAACCAGGCCACCAAGAAGGATCATTTCCCCCTGCCCTTTAGTGATCAGATCATTGAGAGACTGGCAGGGAAGAGCCACTATTGTTTTCTGGATGGGTACTCGGGCTACAACCAGGTGGCCATCGCTCCTGAGGACCAGGAGAAGACCACCTTTACCTGTCCCTTCGGCAATACGCCTTCCGACGCATGCCATTTGGGCTATGCAATGCCCCTGCAACTTTTCACAGATGCATGCTGTCGATCTTTTCGGACATGGTAGGGGAGTGTTTGGAGGTCTTCATGGATGATTTCTCGGTTTATGGCGATGGATTCGACTCCTGTCTTGACTGCCTAGACCGAGTACTTCAGCGATGTATAGAGGTCCATTTGGTGTTGTCTTGGGAGAAGAGTCACTTCATGGTGACTCAAGGGACGGTGCTTGGCTACATCATCTCCAACAGGGGCATGGAGGTTGATCCGACCAAGGTAGATGTCATTAGAAAACTCGCACCGCCGTCCAATTTGAGGCAGTTACAGTCATTCCTGGGTCATGTTGGTTTCTACCGACGATTTATTCATGATTTCAGCAGGATTGCCCGACCGTTGACTGACCTCCTGACGAAAGACACCGAGTTTCTTGTCGATGACAAGTGTCTTTCGTCCTTTGAGACTCTCAAGCAGAGTGTTATAGAGTCTCCTGTTCTCCGGCCGCTTGATTGGTCTCTCCCATTCGAGATCATGACGGATGCCTCCGATTTTGCCGTGGGGGCCGTGCTGGGACAGAGGAGGGATGGAGTCCCATTTGCTATCCACTATGCTAGCCGCACCTTGGATTCCGCTCAGCGGAATTATACAGTCACAGAGAAGGAGATGCTAGCAGTAGTGTTCGCCCTAGATAAGTTCAGATCTTACATCATTGGATCTAGAGTAACTTTGTATACTGATCATACCGCCATCCGATACCTCATGGCAAAGAAGGATGCCAAGGCCAGATTGACTAGATGGATCCTTCTACTCCAGGAGTTCGACATTGAGATTAAGGATAAGCCTGGAGTCAAGAATGTGGTGGCAGATCATCTCTCCCGTTTAGAGCAGCCTGAGGAGTCTGAGCATATTGATCCCATTTGTGAGACCTTCCCAGATGAGGCGATCCTTGCTATCGCCTCACTCCCAAGGTATGCCGATATTGTGAACTTTCTCGTTGTTGGGAAAGTCCCACAAGATTGGCCCAGACAGAGGCTTGAGACCTTCCTCGCGAAGGCCAAGTCCTACCACTGGGAGGATCCCATCCTTTACCACGAAGGAGGGGATAGCTCTGGCGTCGGTGCATTCCTCAGGAGGAGCACCATAGCGTCCTCACTTACTGCCACAAGCTTGAGGTAGGAGGACATCATTCTGGGAGGAGAACGGCACAGAAAGTGCTCCAATCCTGCTTGTGGTGGCCTACCCTCTTCAAGGACTCTGACGAGTTCGTGAAGAGGTGTACTGACTGTCAGAGGATGGGCACTTGTGGACAGCGTGATATGATGCCGATGCAGCCCATTCACTTCTGTGAGGTTTTTGACGCATGGGGCATCGATTTCATGGGTCCATTCCCTAAGAGTCAGGGATTTGAGTACATTCTGTTGGCCGTTGATTATGTGAGTCGTTGGGTTGAGGCTATCCCCGCCCGAGCCGTTGATGCGAGGACAGTTTGCAGATTTTTGAGGAAGCACATCATCACGCAGTTTGGGGTACCTTGAGTATTGATTTCAGATGGGGGGTCTCATTTCATCTACGACCAGGTAAAGGTTGCTAGTGAGTTCGGTATAGACCATCGAGTTGCCACTCCATACCATCCACAGACGAATGGACTAGCCGAGGTGTCGAACAGGGAGATCAAGACTATATTGCAAAAAGTCGTCCGCCCTGACCGAAAGGATTGGTCACAGCTTTTGAACTCAGTCTTGTGGGCATATAGGACGTCTTTCAAGACACCATTGGGCACATCTCTCTTTCGCCTCGTATTTGGCAAGCCGTGCCATTTGCCTGTTGAGCTGAGACACAAGTCACTATGGGCAGTCACTGAGATACTTATGGGTCCAGATAGTGTAGGAGACCAGAGGAGGGCAGAGTTAGCAGCCTTGGAGGAGCTTAGAGATACCGCCTTCTCAAACAGCCTACATTATAAGGAGAGAGTGAAAGAGTGGCATGATTCTCAGAGTGGCATGATTCTCACATCAGCCACAAGCATTTTGAGCCTGGACAGAGAGTATGGCTGTTTGATACGAGGCTGCGATTATTTCCAGGGAAGCTACAGAGCAAGTGGAAGGGACCTTATCTGGTGAGAAAGGTACACGACAACGGTAGCATTGATATATCTGAGTTGTCTTCTGAGAGTACCTTTCGAGTAAACGGCCAGCGGCTCAAGCCATTTCTAGATCATGAGCCGCGGGTCATTGATGTTGCCCCTATTCATTTTGCGTGAGATGTGGTCTCTTGACTCACATCTATTACATCTCACGCCTGATGATCACTGATCTTCCGACCTGTATAGATCCAGTTGTCCATATCACTCTATTCTTTAGTCCTACATCCCTTTTCTCATCTTATGATTTTGCTATACTTAGGGTGTACTTTACCCTAAGTATAGGGGGGATGTTGGACCGTCGGGTATTCTTTTCATTCTTTCTACCCCTGTGTTGCTGCCTATACTTAGGGATATTTTACCCTAAGTATGGGGGGGGGGGGGGTAGACTCTGTACATCCTTCACTCGGATTTCCCTTCATGTACAGATTGTTATACTTAGGATTATTGGATCCTAAGTATAGGGGGAAACCACCGAGTTCTCCTCATTCTATTCTTTGATCCATCTCTGTATATAACCATTCCTTTTCACTTCCCTATACTAAGCACGAGTTATGTCTTCTTCATCGCTCTTGACTCTGAGGACATCGTTCGAGCTAAGTATAGGGGGTGTGTATATATTTCATATATACTTTAGCCATAACTCGTACTTTGTGTAAGTGTGTAAATAAATAAAAATGGCTAAAAACCCTAAAAATCACAAAAATAAAAAAATTCCTGTAAATAATCATTCTTTTATTGCACATACATAGCTAGTGTACAAATTATTTTTGTAAAAGTATTTTCAAAAATCTTTTGTGTAAAGCTTGTGTTAATATTTTCTTATCAAAATTATGTATATAGTACAAAATTTTTCCAAAATGTTTTGAAAATCAAAAGTTTGCAAAAATTTTTGTGTAAATGTGTGTAAATACTTTTGCAAAACTTGCACTTCATGCATTCATCCATTCATGATTTCAAAACATTTTTTAAAAATTTTGCATGGTTATAAATTTTGTGTAAATAACATCTTTTGTACATATGTATATAGTTTTCCTAGATGATAGTTGACATTTAAACTAAGCCTGAAATTAAATTGGGAAATGGAGCTTGATTAAGATCTTAATCCACCTAATTCTAAGAGGAACCTTATAGGGCTTAGGGTTAAGGCTTTCCAGGTCCATAAGGACTTAATTCTTTGAGTCTACTAGGCTATGAGCATATGTCATCTTGATGAGCCTAAGTAGAGCACTTAATAACAACACACGCATGACTCTTAGAGATAATGGCTTGACTTGCACCAGCATTTTACACATATCTTGTTGGACATGTGAGCCCACGGCGAGCCATTATGCAATAAATGTTATTGCGAATATCATTCCCTGATCTGAAATGAAGAATAAATAATTTGCATAATAGGTCCCTCTGTACAATTAGGGTTATGTACCATGGCTATCTTAATGATCATACAGCTGTTGATTCAATTATTGAATCATAGAGGCTGGTGCTTGGATGAATATCTAAAGAGTTAGATTGAGGACTCATCAAGCACCGTCAAAAGATTGTTAAGATGTGATCTCCAGCCTGAGTAGGAGATGGCAATCCTTTCTCACATAGGCTGATATCTGACCGACCTCTTGATGCAGGTCCTCTACATAGGAATAGAGATTCGGAGGTGTCAGATTAGTTAGGTCAATGGGTTGACTTAATGAGATCGAGATAACCTAAGTCCTATGTTGAATGCTGTCACAGCATAGGCACGCATCCTCTGACCGGAGACAGATGTATTACTATATGTCTGAGTATGTACATTTGACAGACCAATAGGTTGATGGCCTAACCAAGGTCTATACACCGGCGCGTTGGTGTGCATATAAGGGCATATGAGTAATACGATCTCTCAAAGGGATCATACAGGTTCACTACTGAACCGGAAGACATGAGCTCACTCATGAGATATTGGGAAGAATCAAATTCCGTGCACGGTCGTCTTGCTTTGGAAGCTTGACTGAATTTGTAGGTTTTATATATACTTTTGGAAAGTGTATGATCAAGACCTAGGTATGATATATGCTTTTGGAAAGTATATGATCGATACCAAATCCCAATGATCAAATGAGAAACTTAGTGATCAAACCCTGAAGAAGACAGTGTAAAATTGATCTTGATCTTCGGGTTGATCATGGGTCTTCCAGTATGCAGGATGTACAGGTATTGGGAATACCTGAGGGTGATGTGATCATAAACGATTGTATATCCATGACGCTTCCATTCCGAGGGAGTGATGAAACAGGTCTGGATTTTAGTGACTCCTTTCAGTAGAGAAGCAATCTGATCTTAGTCCAAGTGTTGGACATTGGTCTGAATGAGATTCAGATACAATGAGAAGATTAGATTTGCGGTCTTGATTTAATCAAGCATTTGTGGGAGGTCCGTAAGATCTGGATTTGAGATGAGATCTCAACATCCAAGTGACTATACGTGGAATAATACAATCGCCCTGTCCTTATCTCCAAGTATCTGCGGAGAAAGCACATTATTCTTGAAAGGGTTCAAGAATAGTTCTTTTGATGAAATGTATATCCAAGCAAGGACTTGATGATTAAATGTGATTTAATTATCAAGCTTAAATATGAATATGATTCATATTGTGAAAATGATTATCTAAGATAATTAAATGAGATTTAATTATCAAAGATTAAGAGACTGTGGATAACACTATCCATGATATATGTGTGTTATAAATAAGATTTATAATATACATATAATAAGAGAGAGAATTTATGTAAATAGCATTTGTTAATTAATAATGTGGATTGGATTCACATTTGTTAATTAATTGGAAATGCAATTTACTAACTAGTTTGGGTTGTGAATATGATTCACATAATATTCAATGGCATGATTGAAATATTCACAAATTAATTTAGAATTATTTTTGTGAATATTTTTTTGTGATTAATTAAGGAATAATTAAATAAATAAAATGGAGCAATAACCACCTTCATAGGTGGCGTCACCCATGAATGGTTCATGGGTGACGCCCCCCCTTTTTTAGGAGGGTGGTTGGCTCCATTACATTTATCATATTATCTCTTAGTTAATTAATGTTTAAATTGATGTTGTTGTTTTTAACCAACAACAAATCATGGCCATTGATTTATCATGGACCAAGCATAGCCCTTGGATCCATGTGTCCCATGGATTGAGATCCATTGGATCCTAAACTAGTATATAAGGAGGGCTAGGGTAGCCTCTCCATGGTACATCATAAAGAGTTGTACAAGGTGACAACTCTCTCTCTCTCTTTCTCATTCTCGCCCTCTCTCTCTTTCTCTTCTCCATTAAGTGGCCGTCCACTTTGTGTTGAGAAAGGAGGGACTCTCGGCTTCTTCTTCGACGACTCGTGGATCTCCATCTTCTTTGGAGTTTCTTACTCTAAAGGAAGACGACGGATTTTGTTTGATGAAATCGGGGGAGCCATCGCTTGGATCTTCATCGAGGATTGCGGGAAGGAACGTGACTCATCATCGCGCCCGCAAGTGCGTTCTTCGTGGATCGGACTTAAGATAGGAGGATCTCTACTTTGGGATCTCGCGATCACAACCACGCTTCAAGAGGTATTCCTTGTACTTTGTGGTTTGATGAAACAATCCGAGAAGTGTTCTCGTGATCATGTGGTTTCATCTTTAAAGTTAAAATTTTAATTTCTGCTGCATCTAGCAACTAGTGCGACTAGTTGCTCCGATTGCATACGATGCGATCGACACGCTTCCGTGATGCGCTTGAGGATTCACAATATCCTTCAAGTGGTATCAGAGCTAGGTTGAATATGGTTTTAGATATGATCCATACACCTTAGACGATTTGGTTCTTGAAAGGGTTGCGAAATTTTTTTACTGCATTTCAATTTTCGCACCTCTGTCTAATTGAATTTTTCGTCTCTGTTTAAAATGTTTAAACACGAAAATTTCAATTGGATTTTGTTCCGCATTAAACAAGGAAACCATAGGACTTGAGTTTACTAAATTTGGACTTTATTTGCTCAAGATATGGCTTTTTGAATATGACTATATTCACTGTTGCGGGAACTGCGGATTTGAACGTAATTAATGAGATAATTACGGTTTTAATCCGCCTTGAAATGCGTGAATTATCACTTGGGTTATTTAATAAATCAAATAGGCAATCTTTGGAAACTGAGTTTGCATTTTTTGGATTTAAATTGATCAAGATAAGTTAATTTTAGTGATTGGGGGTCACTGCTGGAAATTAACAATTTTGATCTTGAACCTTGTGATTTGTCATTCAATAATCTTGATGAAAATTAATTGTTAATTTTCTGGAATAATTAGTGATAAATATTTGTGAAATATTTAAAGAAATAATTATTTCATTGAATGACACTTGCCTAAACTACAATGATAAGATATTAGATCTTGATCATTGTTTCATCAACAAACATTGCTTTCATGAAAACTATAGTTTATCCTACAATAGTTGTAGGACAACTTTTACATGAAAAACCCTTTCTTTTGCTTGAATAGGATTGGGGATTTGTCTAGCAAATCTCCTTATAATAAAAAATGTTTTGATTTGTACTATATGGTATAACTTTCGGTTGAAAAACCGATGAACATCTCAAAATACATGATGGTCTATCTGGTATTATCCTTTCCCGAGGCGGATGTGGTGCCTAGTCGGAGAGCATTGGGGTCGCGGGTTGCAACGTATGTGGTCCGTCCCACTCTCATCGGTACTGGCCATGACAGCGGGTAGGGATTGTATAATACCGGAGACAGACAATATGTATTTTTCTAATTATTAAAATTCGAATAATACGTATTTTGAGATTATGCCTACTATTCAAGTAAAAGACATGTTTGTTGATTGATGATTGGATTGATGATTAATTTAATGTGATTAAATTAATTATATCCAATAAACACTCTATTATGAATAGATGTGTATTTCCCTTGGAAGAATTAATTATGTGAATATGATTCACGATAATTAATTACAATTTGAATATGAGGTGGAGGATCACATAAGTGACATCCATGGTCTCCCGTCAAGGCGAAGGGTTCCGTCGCCAGGGATTGTATGTAGGAGACGCCTGTCCGAAGTGACAGATCCTATATGCAAGTGCATCTGGATCGGGCTCTTTGCTTCTCGAAAGAGTAAGGCCGTATGCGTAGTGACCCCAATATCGAGTCCTCATATTATTGGGGCGATATTGGATTGCGCATAGCGAGTTCTAATCCTGTTGACGGTTGGTTCAATTAGCAACGGGTCAACATCATCTTAGGGGTGGTGGGCCCGGGTGTTAAAGACCGAATTGGGAATGCAAGTTGGACTTGCAAGGCGGAATGAGTTCCCGCTTCTTTTTATTGGAGTCGTAAGTTCTCATATTATTGTGATGCAACAAAGATAGGAAAGGAGATCCCAGATCTTGCTTGAGATATATTGGTAAGAATATCTCTTATATTGAAAGTGATTAAGGGAATGAACTTTCAATGTTGACAAGGCAAGACAACTTTGATATAAAAATTCCTAAATCAAAGTAAAACATGTATATATATAATATATATACCTTTATGCAAATTTCTTATTTCAGATAATCCTTCATTAAACCCACTCAATGTTATACTCAATAATAACCAGTAAAATATCTTGGATTGGACTCATGATCCAGATATTGTACTTGCAATTGGACACATAATGTATGTGGTTGCAGTGTGTAAGTCCCCTCAACATAATGAGGAAGGGCAATTAAATAAGACAATAAGACATCACCTTAGGGTTTGTATGTCTCTATAGTCTTGATCTTTCATCGAGTGTACTTTGGAAGTGACATGTCGATGGTGATCGTAATTGTCGGATAATCCTTATAAAATAAAAGAAGATATTTTGGCATACAAATGTGCTCTAGACATTTAATCATGAATGACATGGTTCTATGCATTATGCAGAATGGTGGCTCGAAAGAGATGATGTATTCAAAATGTTTGAATACCTACCTGAACCTAAGTCTAAGAGTTAAGATGTATGTAGATATGATGAGTGTCATCATTCTACTGTCTATACTCTGGTCATTCGTGAAGCTTCATAATATTCATATTGTATGAATTTAATGAAGCATGTATAAATGTTGAAATGCTCTTACATTGAATTCTTTTTGAATTTAACATAAGAGATCCTTAGTCTTAAGCAATGGTTGTTTATAGATTAAGAGAGTGCAGTGGAAGCATGGGTCGGACCCGAGTAAGAAGGAAAGTCAAAGAGTTGACCTACTTCTATGACTTCCATATGACATCCAAAGAGTTGGATAAATGCCAATACTGCAATATGTTGATGTGTTGATAGTATGACTATCAAGTCTGTCTAAATTCCTTAGTGAAGGACTCAGATAGAGCATCAGAATAATCTACATAAATCATTGACTCTGACTTTCTTATTTCATAAGATAACGTCTGATAATTGTGTCCCAATCTTCTAGTGATATTTGCAATTGGTTGCATATACATATTAGAAGATTAGAAATTTGATCTTAAGGTTTAGTAGTCATCAACATGGATATTGCTGTAATTGTTGCAGCAGTCTCTATTGGATAGATAGACTTCATATTCTCAGTAGGAGAGCCCTTAGTCTTAGAGAATGTCTCTATGACCTAGATAGTAGAGTACACTCATTGTTTGTTTCCAAATGTTGGAAATAAACATGAACTCTGAGATAGAACTTTCATAAAGAGTTATGATGGAAATATTTCAGATAGTAATCTAACATCTAGTGGACTCCACAAAATTAGAAAATTAATGAATGGTTCATTAAGATTTCTAATACTGAAAATTAAACCTTATAAGATCAATAGGAGGATGAAGATCATTTAACAATGATCTGGCATCAAGTCTTGGACATATGTCTGCTGATGTGATCAATAGACTAGTAAGATATGAAACTTTAGAATGTCTAAAATTTCAAATCTTACATACTTATGAATATTGTATTCAAAGTAAAATGTCCAATACACCCTTCTCTGGGAATGGTGTTAGATGTCGAGGTATTCAAGATCTCATACATATTGATATATGTAGATCATCTATATCATAGTAAACATTATGGGTATGTGATATCTATTGATGATTACGTATGATATGAGATTTCTTCTCTTCACCTGAGAAACCTTTGAAATGTTCAAAGATTTCACAATTTTGGTTCAGAACCAAAGTTTGAAGAAAGATGAAATGAATTTGATCTAACCTAGGTAGTTTGTACCTATTAGATAAAAATTCAAAGAATACCTTATGGAGATATGAATATCATTTCTATCTCACTCCTCCAGATAAACCTGAACTCAATAGAGTTGTAGGGAGATACAATTGGATCATGTGTGACATGATTTGATCAATGATGAATTTTAGCATAATTATCCTCTTAGTTTCCTGGTATATATGTGTGGTAGAGACTACAATATATATCCTTAATAAGGTTCCATGGATGTAAGTTGGAATCTAGCACTTGAGAGTGCTACTTCATTAGGAAAATAAAGTATGGTATTGGATACCTACTTTATGACCTTGAGATTCTTAAAAGATCTCATCTCTGAGAATGTGATTCTTGGAGGATTGAGACTCTTGAAAATCAAGATGAAAATGAAGTAAAGGAACTCATTTAATCCTGAGAAGATAATGAGACTCCTGAAATCGGAAACTAAAAGGACAATTAAAGATGAAACATTAATACCTCTTCAAATGAGTTTGAGGATGTATTCCATGTGTTAGCCAAGTCTGACAAAGATCGGACTTCATGTGAAGAAGCTCCTAAGGATCATGACATGGAAAGATGAATATTAGCAATAAAGTCTAAAGTAGACTTCATATACAAATGTTGTATATGGACCCTCGAGGATCCACCTATAAGGGTTAGACCCATAAAGGTGTAAATGGATCTTCAAGAGAAAGGGAACCTGATGAGAAGGTAGAAACCTTCAAAGCTCGGTTCGTAGCCATAACCTACACATCGGAAGAGAAGACATTGCTTGCAATGAGACTTGCTCTTCGGTGACCATGCTTAAAATCATCAGAATATTGCTAACCTTAGCTACACAACTTGACTATTGCATCTTCAAGATGCAAGTCAAGATTGCATTCCTATAAAGAATAACTCTCTGAGGATATTCACATGAAGTAGCCCCAGGGCTTCATGATTTGGAAAGTAAGGTGTGAAAGCTAAAGAAATCCATTTGTGGACTCAAATAAGCTTCTTGTTAATGGAACATAAGATTTGATGAAATTATAAATGTTATGATTTCAAATAGAATCTTGATGTACCATGTGAAGCTTAGTGGGAGTGACATTGTGTTCATCGTGCTAAATGTAGATAATATCTTAATCATTTGGAATGATATAAGGATGATAATAAGTGTTTTATGATCTGGCTATTCCATACCTTAAGATATGATCTCAAGGATACTTCTTAGATCTTAGTTCTGAAGTTGTTCAGAATCAAAGAAAAGAGGGTATTGGGACTGTCACATTTGTAGTACACCTTGGACATATTCCATTATTGGAAATTCCAAGAAAGGCTTCCTTCCCTTGAGATTTGGTACTGACCTATCTAAAGGGATAACACCTCAAAGAGTTGAGGAAGTGAATGCTAGACTGCTTGCACCTCTGCATCAGTTACGAGAAGCTAAGTGTATGCTAAATGTGTATGAAAGCCAGATATCTGCCATTCAGTGGGAGTAGTAAAGTGTTGCTAATCCTACTATGGAGAGAAAACACTTGATTGCAGTAATAACGATATCTTCAAAGATGACAAGGCTTTAGAGATAGTGATCTCTAAGTCTTATCTTCAAGAGCTTAAGACTTTATAGATAGAGATCTAAAAGGTCTTAACTGTGGATACCTTGAGAGATAGTGATCTCCCGGAATAAGGGAATTCTGATAAGGATTATGAAAATACTGGTTATAATAGTTATTAAGCAATAGTGTCAAAGACACTATAACTGCTTTGACTAGATTGAGTATTGGTTGCATTAGATGCAACATTCGCATTGGATGCGAGCACTGTTACCTAGGGATATGCAAGTGCCGTAAAAGGACTTGGCATAGTCTTTTGGGAACAGAGTGACTGATCAGCTTACCTAGCTATTTCTAAATAGCCTATGATTGTCACATGAGTGCGGGTTTAAATGATTAGCCCTTTAATGGCTCTTTGGGCTAGTGGGAGATTGTTGGACATGTGAGCCCACGACGAGCCATTATGCAATAAATGTTATTGCGAATATCATTCCCTGATCTGAAATGAAGAATAAATAATTTGCATAATAGGTCCCTCTGTACAATTAGGGTTATGTACCATGGCTATCTTAATGATCATACAGCTGTTGATTCAATTATTGAATCATAGAGGCTGGTGCTTGGATGAATATCTAAAGAGTTAGATTGAGGACTCATCAAGCACCGTCAAAAGATTGTTAAGATGTGATCTCCAGCCTGAGTAGGAGATGGCAATCCTTTCTCACATAGGCTGATATCTGACCGACCTCTTGATGCAGGTCCTCTGCATAGGAATAGAGATTCGGAGGTGTCAGATTAGTTAGGTCAATGGGTTGACTTAATGAGATCGAGATAACCTAAGTCCTATGTTGAATGCTGTCACAGCATAGGCACGCATCCTCTGACTGGAGACAGATGTATTACTATATGTCTGAGTATGTACATTTGACAGACCAATAGGTTGATGGCCTAACCAAGGTCTATACACCGGCGCGTTGGTGTGCATATAAGGGCATATGAGTAATACGATCTCTCAAAGGGATCATACAGGTTCACTACTGAACCGGAAGACATGAGCTCACTCATGAGATATTGGGAAGAATCAAATTCCGTGCACGGTCGTCTTGCTTTGGAAGCTTGACTGAATTTGTAGGTTTGATATATACTTTTGGAAAGTGTATGATCAAGACCTAGGTCTGATATATGCTTTTGGAAAGTATATGATCGATACCAAATCCCAATGATCAAATGAGAAACTTAGTGATCAAACCCTGAAGAAGACAGTGTAAAATTGATCTTGATCTTCGGGTTGATCATGGGTCTTCCAGTATGCAGGATGTACAGGTATTGGGAATACCTGAGGGTGATGTGATCATAAACGATTGTATATCCATGACGCTTCCATTCCGAGAGAGTGATGAAACAGGTCTGGATTTTAGTGACTCCTTTCAGTAGAGAAGCAATCTGATCTTAGTCCAAGTGTTGGACATTGGTCTGAATGAGATTCAAATACAATGAGAAGATTAGATTTGCGGTCTTGATTTAATCAAGCATTTGTGGGAGGTCCGTAAGATCTGGATTTGAGATGAGATCTCAACATCCAAGTCACTATACGTGGAATAATACAATCGCCCTGTCCTTATCTCCAAGTATCTGCGGAGAAAGCACATTATTCTTGAAAGGGTTCAAGAATAGTTCTTTTGATGAAATGTATATCCAAGCAAGGACTTGATGATTAAATGTGATTTAATTATCAAGCTTAAATATGAATATGATTCATATTGTGAAAATGATTATCTAAGATAATTAAATGAGATTTAATTATCAAAGATTAAGAGAATGTGGATAACACTATCCATGATATATGTGTGTTATAAATAAGATTTATAATATACATATAATAAGAGAGAGAATTTATGTAAATAGCATTTGTTAATTAATAATGTGGATTGGATTCACATTTGTTAATTAATTGGAAATGCAATTTACTAACTAGTTTGGGTTGTGAATATGATTCACATAATATTCAATGGCATGATTGAAATATTCACAAATTAATTTAGAATTATTTTTGTGAATATTTTTTTATGATTAATTAAGGAATAATTAAATAAATAAAATGGAGCAATAACCACCTTCATAGGTGGCGTCACCCATGAATGGTTCATGGGTGACGCCCCCCCTTTTTTAGGAGGGTGGTTGGCTCCATTACATTTATCATATTATCTCTTAGTTAATTAATGTTTAAATTGATGTTGTTGTTTTTAACCAACAACAAATCATGGCCATTGATTTATCATGGACCAAGCATAGCCCTTGGATCCATGTGTCCCATGGATTGAGATCTATTGGATCCTAAACTAGTATATAAGGAGGGCTAGGGTAGCCTCTCCATGGTACATCATAAAGAGTTGTACAAGGTGACAACTCTCTCTCTCTCTTTCTCATTCTCGCCCTCTCTCTCTTTCTCTTCTCCATTAAGTGGTCGTCCACTTTGTGTTGAGAAAGGAGGGACTCTCGGCTTCTTCTTCGACGACTCGTGGATCTCCATCTTCTTTGGAGTTTCTTACTCTAAAGGAAGATGACGGATTTCGTTTGACGAAATCGGGGGAGCCATCGCTTGGATCTTCATCGAGGATTGCGGGAAGGAACGTGACTCATCATCGCGCCCGCAAGTGCGTTCTTCGTGGATCGGACTTAAGATAGGAGGATCTCTACTTTGGGATCTCGCGATCACAACCACGCTTCAAGAGGTATTCCTTGTACTTTGTGGTTTGATGAAACAATCCGAGAAGTGTTCTCGTGATCATGTGGTTTCATCTTTAAAGTTAAAATTTTAATTTCCGCTGCATCTAGCAACTAGTGCGACTAGTTGCTCCGATTGCATACGATGCGATCGACACGCTTCCGTGATGCGGTTGAGGATTCACAATATCCTTCATATCTCTCCACAGATGAGGTGGTGAGGAGGCAGTTTCCTTTGGCTTGGGGTAGCATATGAGGGTAGTACTTCTAGGCGGAACCTCTCTTCTTCTTCTAGTAAAGGAAGTGCATCTCAACTTGGTCTAGTGGTGATGAAGTCTAAAGACAGAAGCCGTGGGTTGCAATAAAGCTTCAAAAGAGGGATAGTCTACTAGCTCAAGAGGAAAATTTCTTGTATATATGCTGCACCATGTAGATATGTTGTACAGATGCACTTGAAAAAAAATGCAAAAACAACTCCAAAAAAGTGGTGGGTCGGATTGAAAATTTAATAACCCCACCGGAGTGTATATAGTCAAATAAAGCAAAAGCTTATGGTATCCATGTTACATCTCATGAAGCTTGCAGCGGGAGACTTTACTACACTGGTTGAGCTCCCAAAAGTCTATACCTCTTATTCCCCCTCTTCTTGAGCCGGTTGCACTTGAACTTAGAAGGGAATACCCCGCTTCTCGAGGAAAGAGTTGCTAGACCGAGGCATTAGAGTTACCAGGTTGGGGGAGGATGTTTCTTTATTACTTCTGAGGTGGGGAGCTACATATCACTTACACTGCATGGAAAGATTCATGGTCATTAGAGTTTGTGTATGTAGACTTGTTCTGATCTGGTTTATTGAGGAGTCTTGTCCATAGATTGGTGGAACTTAGAGGCTGTTGAGTTTTAAGCTTAAATCCAAATAAGGTTCCGACACATCAATAATCCAAAGATCTGATCGAGCTCCATATTTCAATTTAATGAAGGCAAGTTTAATAATCAGCCTTAATCCATGTGCATTCTCCTCTTTTTCTTTCTTTCTTTCTTTTTCACTTCTTTTTCAAATAAGTATTTGCTAAGGGACTAGCAAAAGTTAAGTATAGGGGGGTGATGAATACCCATTCATCACTCTTTATTCTTATATTTTAGCTACAAAAACCTTTGCAAATGCATGTATATGTCTGTAAATACAAATAATTACCAAAAGCATGTATTGTGTAAAATGTAATAATTAGCATGTTTTTGTGCAAAAATAAAAGAATAAAGATTAAAAAGAAAAAAAAAGAGGAAATATTTAGAATAAATATTGAGCAACTAAATCCCAAGGGAGGGCTCACATGGGCCTGACCGCATAAAAACCAAAGTAGAGGGAGATAGGGACTCATATGTGTAAATATACCTATAAATAAAATAAATATATTTTCCTCTAAAAGTAGAATAAAAGTGGTTTGTATATACTGTATATATTTGTAAATATAAAAATCAAAACAAAAAATAGAAAAATCCAAAAAGAAAACCAAAACAACCACTTGTGCATATTCCCCATGTACATACAACCACTCCTATATTTATTTCACCCTATAAATAAATAAATTAAAATTCCAAAATTTTGTAAATATTCTATATTTTATGTTGTGAATAAATAAAATAAAAACCATAGAACCAAAAATAAAATAAAAAGAACAAAATTAAAAACCAAAAATAATATTGTAAATATACCATGTACATAGATGTATATACCTATTTATTTCACCCTTGTATATAAAAAATAAAAATAAAATAAAAATATCTTTTTATTCCTAATTTTATGTTATAAATAAATAAAATATAAAATAGGAATAAAAATGTATAAAAATAACAAATTAAAAATCAAAAATTAAAAAGGCATATTGTGTAAATACCTATATATAGCATAAAGTGTACATACCCTATTTTTATTTTGAAAAATTAATTAAAAATCACCAAAAAATAGAAAAAATTAAAATAAAAATATTTCATGTTTTAGGTTTCCCTTAAATGGGTCATTTTCTATTTTTAAATGAATTTTCAATTATTTTCCACGTGGCGCACTCCCATTGGTCCACGGGGAATGTTGACCCCCGGTCAACTCCCCCCGCGGACCCTCTTCTCTCGCGGATCGGGCTGTCGACCCGATTTCTCCTCTTTTTCCGCGCTCGATCTGCCCGCCATTTGCGCAAACCCCGGGTCCTACCCCTTCTTCTTGCATCCGAGACCCATGCCCGGGGGATTGCATCGGGGTCCGCGCTCTGAGCAGCCCTACCCGATCAACCCTAGCCGGACCCCTGGGAGTATAAATCCCGAGCTCCGCCGCACGATTTCCCCATCTTTTGGCTCCCCTTCCTTCATCCCATGACCTCCACCGTCATCCCCGAGGTGACAACTCGTTGTCGGCAGTGTTGCAGAGAGGAGAGGTTGGTTGGACCATCGATCCGGCGTCTTCGCGCCGCCGTGCTCTGCCCCAAGGTAGAGCTCGAGCCTTGGACCACGACGCTCCGCGAGGCAAGGACCCAGAGCACCAGCAGCTCATCCCCAGTCGACTCGACCACCTAGGTAGCCCTATTTCCCTTTCCTGTTCTTTAATTTTTGATTTCGCCCAAATCTCGCCGTCGTCGACCATCATCGATTCCGGCCACACCCACCTTCCATTCGATCATCGGACCGCACCACCGCACTCACCTTCTTCCCGCGCACCTTCTCCGCCCCTCCGTTCAACCCAGCTCGCACAGGAGCTGGGGTTCGAACCCCTTCGCCGTCGCATCGCCGGGGTTCTCCCGCACCATCGCACCATCCACCTTCACCTTCGCTAACGGGGTCGAGGCAGTTTGCCCTCGATCCAGGAGCTCTTTGGTTGCGATTTGCAGGTTAATCGAGGGTTGTCTGAGGCCCTCCTACTTGAGAACCGGAGCTTCTCCTCCGTCGGAGTCAACAGAGCTCTCCGGAGCTCCGTTGGTTCATCGGAGGCGTTCTACAGATGCGGGGAGCCAAGCCGAAGCTTCTCCGATCATCAGCATCCCCCGCGAAGGCTCGGAGCGCGCCAACTGGGCCGGCGAAGTTTGCCGGCTGACGAGCGACCTGAAGGCTAGGGTATAGGTGCTAAATTGGTCGTTGCGACCCACACGATCAAGTCGGCTCAATCAAGAAAAATGTGAACCACTAATATCAATCAAATCAATCAAACACACGAAATAGCGGTCCTGCTATTGGATTAACCTGGTATAGCGACCAGGGTCGAACTCAAGGAGCACGGGTTGGCCTCTCGGCCTACGAAGTAGTCAAAAAAGAGATAAAATAAAAGGAGAAAATATTTTTAGTGGTTTTTAATTTATTTTATATTTTTTTTGGATTTTTAATGTATAAAGAAAATAAGAAAAGTAAAGAAACACACACTTCAACAATTTATTTAAAGCACTAAAAATCAACCAAAAATTCAAACAAAAATATTTTTATGTATTTTATAATTTTTAGTATTTTTGGTGAATTTTTGAGAATTTTCTGATGTTTATTTAATTTTCTAAAAATCAAACAGTAGCTGAAACAAAGGGTACTGTCCAGCCGAGCTAAACAGGCCTAGATAAAATATCTAAAAGCCCTAAAATAGCTGAGAGGCAATTTTCCTGTAAATAGAACAAAACAAGGAAAATTTAGGCACCAATTTTATTGTTTTTGGATTTTTGATTTATTTACTGGAATTTTTATAAGGTTTTAGGTTTTTTTTCAATTTTTAGTGGTTTTCTGCAATGCAAAATAGCCAAAATTGGCTAGGAAATCAAACACCACAAAACAAACAGTAGACAATTTTTTTGTAATTTTTGGACACTATTTAATATTTTTTTGTGATTTTTAAAGTTAGACAGTAGCAAAAATAGATGTTTTTGATTTTCTAAAAATATCAAACAGTGACGAAAATGTCTCCAAAATTTACAGAAAATTTTACATCATGGCAGGAGCCATGTGTCCAATTTTCATTAAATTTGGAGGTGAATTGCTATTTTATTCAAAAATAAAGAGGGGGTAGTGTGCACAGGGACCAAAGTGCAAATACCTAAGAGTCTGGGGGTCTGGTGCAATTAACCCAGCAAAACACGTGCGATGCACGTGTCTGGGGCACTCAGGGACCCAAATGTAAGAAAAATAAGTTCCGAGGGCTTATTGGTAACAAGCACCAAAAGTCCAAGGGCTTGTCTGCAAATAACCCAAAAATATCACGCACATGTCGAAATAAATCACACACAGGGGTATAAATGCAAATAAACTAAAACATTCATTCCATTGATAACAGCCAGAACTACAGGGGCATGAGTTGCAAATAAACCAGAAAAGCACGTGATGAAGCACGTGTCACACAACGCACAGGGGCATAAATGCAAGGAAAATAAAGTACGGGGTCCTCTATGCAAATGTACCAAAACTTAAACAACTACGCTAAATATTTACAAGACTAAAAACGAAATAAAATAACTAAGAGGGCCTAAGGGTAAATTACCCTTTATTATGCGGACCGGTTGGATGGATGCCACGTGGAGGGGTCTACGGTGTGGATCAGCTGCAGCTCCAACGCTAGGGTCCTCGATGTGATCCGACGCTCGAGGTTCAGCCACGTGTCTGATCGAGCGGCTGTGGCTTCCTGCGGCTAAATCTGGCGCATCGGATGGCTGGAATCGATCCTCCTGATGATCGGGCGGTGACCGTTGCTCCCCAGATGGACGGTTCAGATGAAGTCTGGAGCTGGAGGACGAATCGAACAACAACTAAGGATGCTGGAAGAACAGGTCCCCGGCGAGACTCGCCGGCCTCAGGTGTGCGCTAGGCTCCTCCTAAAAGCACTCTGAAGGTCGGAGAAGAAGCGTGGGGTGCTCCTGCGTCTGCCTGTAGGCTCCGATGATCCAGCCGAGCTTCGAGGAGCTCGGGCGAGGTCGGCGGAGC
Organism: Ottelia alismoides; assembly: GCA_037367405.1. Classification (NCBI taxonomy): domain Eukaryota; kingdom Viridiplantae; phylum Streptophyta; class Magnoliopsida; order Alismatales; family Hydrocharitaceae; genus Ottelia; species Ottelia alismoides. The sequence continues at coordinate 1,423,364 of JAZKJV010001089.1, read as the reverse complement.
TGAGCCTCCTGGCCTGAATGACCAAAGCCCTCAGATGGGCTTAGTAGCACCTGCAAAGACCACCAAGAGACTCGCGGGTCGAGGGAAAATTGCCTCGACCCGGTTAGGCGTAGCGACGGTGAACTGTGGGTCGAAATGGCGAGCTCCGGCGAAGGGGGTAGACGGAGGAGCTCGACTCCCAGCTCCTGTGCGAGCTGGGTTGAGTGGAGGGGTGAAGAAGGTGCGTCGGAGAGAGGCGGATGCGATGGTCGACTCCGATATCGAAAGGGGTGATGGAGTGGTCGGAATCAAAGATGGACGGCGGCGGCGTGATTTGGGCGTAAATGGAAATCAGAGAAAAAGATAAGCTATCGGAGCTACCTGGGTGGTCGGAGAGACTGGGGAGGAGCTGGGGAAGCTCCTGGTCGTTGCCTCGAGGAGCGTCTCCCTCCGAGGCTCGGAGCTCACGCTGGTGGCGGAGCTACGGCGGTTGTGCTCGCCGGATCTATGGCCAAGCTCCCTCTCCTCGCTTCGACAGGCTCGGACGCAAGCTGTCACTCTCGCGCATCCACTGGAGCTCACTGGGGGTGGAGACAAGTGACCAAAGATGCTGAAATGGGGTGGCGGAGCTCGCTTATGTACGTTGGAGGGGTCCGGGAAAGATGGCTTGGGTAGGGCGTGGAGGCTCGCGGATCCCGAGGTGGATGGCCCGGCGAGGATGTCGGATGTGGCAGGAGTGAAACGGACCCGGGGTTTAGGTGGGATTCAATCGGGTTTAGGCGCTAGAAATTAGGGAAGTCGGGTAGGGCGCTTAAATCCGCAGAAGGTGGTCCTGGGGGGGGGGATAGTTGACCGGGCGGTCAACATCCCCAGGAGCCAACAGGAATCGGCCACGTGGCTGTATCTTGAAGGTGAAAATTAAGGTAGCAAATGGCCGATTTTGCAAAAAGTTAAAACAGGAAATAATTTTATTTTATTTTTTTCTATTTTTTAGTGATTTTTAATAATTTTTTCGAAATAAAAATAAGGTATATAGATAGTATGTACTATACAGGTATATGTATACAATTAGGGTTTTTAATTTAATTTTTTTATTTTTTAATTATTATTTTTATGCAATTTTATTCCTATTTTATATTTTATTTATTTTCATTATAAAATAAGGAATAATAAGGTATTTTTATTTTATTATTATTATTTATGTACATAGGTAAAATAAATACATATGTACATCTATATACATGGTATATGTACAATGTATTTTTGTATTTTTAATTTTGCTATTTTTATTTTGCTTTTGTTTTAATTGTTTTTATTTTATTTATTTACAATATATAATATATATTATTCACAAAAATTATAAAAATTGATTTTATTTATTTACAAGGTTAGGTAAATATGGAAGAGTGATATATATATAAGATGAAAAGGGGTGTTTTTGTTCTTTTTTGATTTTTAACTTTTTCTTTTGTTTTTATATTTATAAATATATACAAGTGTTTACAAGCATATTTTTGGTGAGGAAAATATCTTTATTTTATCTACATAAATATTTACACATGAGCCCCTATCTCCCTCTACTTTGGCTTTTATGCGGTCAGGCCCATGCTGAGCCCTCCCTTGGGTTAGGTTGCTCAATATTTACTCTAAATATTTCCCTCTTTTTCTTTTTAATCTTTATTCTTTTATTTTTGCACAAAAACATGCTAATTATATATTTTTACACAATGCATGCTTTTGGTAATTATTTCTATTTACACACATCTACATGTATTTGCAAATGTTTTGTAGCTAAAATATAAGAATAAAGAGTGATGAATGGGTATTCATCACCCCCTATACTTAACTTTTGCTAGTCCCTTAGCAAACACTTATTTGAAAAAGAAGTGAAAAAGAAAGAAAGAAAAAGAAAAAGAGGGGAATGTACATGGATCAAGGTTGAATATTAAACTTTCCTTCATTAAATTGAAATATGGAGCTCGATCAGATCTTTGGGTTATTAATGTGTTGGAACCTTATTTAGACTTAAGCTTAAAACTCAACAGTCTCTAAGTTCCACCAATCTATGGTCAAGACTAATCAATAAACCAGATCAGAACAAGTCTACATACACAAACTCTAATGACTATGAATCTTTCCATGCAGTGTAAGTGATATGTAGCTCCCCACCACAGAAGTAACAAAGAAACAACCTCCCTCAACCTGGTAACTCTAATGCCTCGGTCTAGCAACTCTTTCCTCGAGAAGCGGGGTATTCCCTTCTAAGTTCAAGTGCAACCGGCTCAAGAAGAGGGGGAAGAAGTATAGACTTTTTGGAAGCTCAGCCAGTGTAGCCAAGTCTCCCGCTGCAAGCTTCATGAGATGTAACATGGATATCATAAGCTTTTGCTTTATTTGACTATATACACTCCGGTGGGGTTATTAAATTTTCAATCCGACCCACCATTTTTTTGGAGTTCTTTTTGCATTTTGCATTTTTTTTTCAAGTGCTTCTATACAACATATCTACATGGTGCAACATATATACAAGAAATTTTCCTCTTGAGCTAGTAGACTATCCCTCTTTTGAAGCTTTATTGTAACCCACGGCTTCTGTCTGTAGCCTTCATCACCACTAGACCAAGTTGAGACGCACTTCCTTCACTAGAAGAAGAAGAGAGGTTCTGCCTAGAAGTACTACCCTCATATGCTACCCCAAGCCAAAGGAAACTGCCTCCTCACCACCTCATCCGTGGAGAGCCATGTGTAAAGTGCTGGTGCAAGTCAAGCCATTGTCTCTAAGAGTCATGCGTGTGTTGTTAAATGCTCTACTTAGGCTCATCAAGATGACATATGCTCATAGCCTAGTGGACTCAAAGAATTAAGTCCTTATGGACCTGAAAAGCCTTAACCCTAAGCCCTATAAGGTTCCTCTTAGAGTTAGGTGGATTAAGATCTTATTCAAGCTCCATTTCTCAATTTAATTCCAGGTTTAGTTTAAATGTCAACTCTCATCCAGGAAAAACTATATACATATATATATACAAAGATGCTATTTACAAATATTTACAATCGTGCAAAATTTTTGAAAAATGTTTTGAAATCATGAATGGATGGATGCATGAAGTGCAATTTTTGCAAAAGTATTTACAATCATTTACACAAGATTTTTGCAAACTTTTGATTTTCAAAACATTTTGGAAAAATTTTGTACTATATACATAATTTTGATAAGAAAATATTTACACAAACTTTACACAAAAGATTTTTGAAAACATTTTTACAAAAATAATTTTGTACACTAGCTATGTATGTGCAAATAAAAGAAGTTTATGTACATGAAAAATTTTTAATTTTTGTGATTTTTAGCCATTTTATTTATTAACACACTCACACAAAGTACGAGTTATGGCTAAAGTATATATGAAATATATACACCCCCCTATACTTAGCTCGAACGATGTCCTCAGAGTGATCAAGAGCGATGAAGAAGACATAACTCGTGCTTAGTAAAAGGGAAGTGAAAAGGGATGGCTAAGTACAGAAACGAATAAATGAATAGAATGAGAGGAACTCGGTGGTTTCCCCCTATACTTAGGATTAACTAATCCTAAGTATAGCAAGCTGTACATGAAGGGAAATCCGAGTGAAGAAGATACAGAGTCTGCCCCCCCTATACTTACGGTAAAATATCCCTAAGTATAGGCAGCAAAACAGGAGTAGAAAGAATGAAAAGAATACCCGCAGATCCTACATCCCCCCTATACTTAGGGTAAAGTACACCCTAAGTATAGCATAATCATAAGATGAGAAAAGGGATGTGGGACTAAAGAATAGAATGATATGGACAACTGGATCTATACAAGTCGGAAGAACATTGACAATCAGGCGTGAGATGCAAAAGATGTGAGTCAAGAGACCACATCTCACGCAAAATGAATAGGGGCAACATCAACGACTCGCGGCTCATGATCTAGAAATGGCTTGATCCGTTGGCCATTCACTCGAAAGGTACTCTCAGAAGAAAACTCGGATATATCAATGCTACCGTTGTCGTGCACCTTTCTGACCAAGTAGGGTCCCTTCCATTTGCTCTGCAGCTTCCTTGGAAACAAACGAAGCCTCGCATCAAACAGACATACTCTCTGTCCAATCTCAAAATGCTTGTGGCTGATGTGAGAATCATGCCACTCCTTCACTCTCTCATTATACTGTAGGCTGTTTGAGAAAGTTGTATCTCTAAGCTCCTCCAGGGCAGCTAACTCTGCCCTCCTCTGGTCTGCCATACCATCTGGATCCATAAGAATATCTGTAACTGCCCAAAGTGACTTGTGCCTCAGCTCAACAGGTAAATGGCACGGCTTGCCATATACGAGGCGAAAGGGAGATGTGCCCAATGGTGTCTTGAAAGAAGTCCTATATGCCCACAAGACCGAGTCCAAAAGCTGTGACCAATCCTTTCGGTCAGGGCGGACGACTTTCTGCAATATAGTCTTGATCTCCCTGTTCGAGACCTCGGCTAGACCATTCGTCTGTGGATGGTAAGGTGTAGCAACACGATGGTCTATACTGAACTCGCTAGCAAGGGCCTTCACCTGGTCGTTGATGAAATGAGATCCCCCATCAGAAATCAAAACTCGTGGAACCCCGAACCGCGTGATGATGTGCTTCCTCAAAAATCGGCAAACTGTCCTCGCATCAGCGGCTCGGGCGGGGATAGCCTCAACCCAACGACTAACATAATCAACGACCAACAGAATGTCCTCAAATCCCTGACTCTTAGGGAATGGACCCATGAAATCGATGCTCCATGCGTCAAAAACCTCACAGAAGTGAATGGGCTGCATCGGCATCATATCACGCTGTCCACAAGTGCCCATCCTCTGACAGTCAGTACACCTCTTCACGAACTCATCTGAGTCCTTGAAGAGGGTAGGCCACCACAAGCCGGATTGGAGCACTTTCCATGCCGTTCTCCTCCCAGAATGATGTCCTCCTGCCTCAAACTTGTGGCAGTAAGTGAGCACGCTATGGTGTTCCTCCTGAGGAATACACCGACGTCAAACGCTATCCCCTCCTTCGTGGTAAAGGATGGGATCCTCCCAGTGGTAGGACTTGGCCTTCGCAAGGAAGGTCTCAAGCCTCTGCCTGGGCCAATCTTGTGGGACTTTCCCAGCAACGAGAAAGTTCACAATATCGGCATACCACGGGAGTGAGGCGATAGCAAGGATCGCCTCATCTGGGAAGGTATCTCGAATGGGATCAATTTGCTCAGACTCCTCAGGCTGCTCTAAACGGGAGAGATGATCCGCCACCACATTCTTGACTCCAGGCTTATCCTTAATCTCAATGTCGAACTCCTGGAGTAGAAGGATCCATCTAGTCAGTCTGGCCTTGGCATCCTTCTTTGCCATGAGGTACCTGCTGGCGGTGTGATCTGTGTACAAAATCACTCTAGATCCAATGATATAAGATCGAAACTTATCTAGGGCGAACACTACGGCTAGCATCTCCTTCTCTGTGATCGTATAATTCCGCTGGGCGGAATCCAATGTGCAACTAACGTAGTGAATGGCAAACGGGACTCCATCCCTCCTCTGTCCCAGCACTGCCCCTACAGCAAAATCAGAGGCATCCGTCATGATCTCGAATGGGAGAGACCAATCAGGCGGCTGGAGAACAGGAGCCTCAATAACACACTGCTGGAGAGTTGCAAAGGATGAAAGACACTTGTCATCGACAAGGAACTCGGTGTCTTTCGTCAAGAGGTCAGACAACGGTCGGGCAATCTTGCTAAAATCCTGAATAAATCTCCGATAAAAACCAACATGCCCCAGGAATGACCGTAGCTGCTTCAAATTGGACGGCGGTGCGAGTTTCCTAATGACATCAACCTTGGCCGGATCAACCTCCATGCCCCTGTTGGAGATGATATGGCCAAGCACCGTCCCTTGAGTCACCATGAAGTGACTCTTCTCCCAAGATAGAACCAAATGGTACTCAATACATCGCTGGAGTACTCGGTCTAGGCAGTCAAGACAGGAGTCGAATCCGTCACCGTAGACCGAGAAATCGTCCTTGAAGACCTCCAAACACTCCCCTACCATGTCCGAAAAGATCGACAACATGCATCTCTGAAAAGTCGCAGGGGCATTGCATAGCCCAAATGGCATGCGTCGAAAGGCATATGTACCGAAGGGACAGGTAAAGGTGGTCTTCTCCTGATCTTCAGGAGCGATGGCCACCTGGTTGTAGCCCGAGTACCCATCCAGGAAGCAATAATGGCTCTTCCCTGCCAGTCTCTCAATGATCTAGTCAATAAAAGGTAGGGGGAAATGGTCCTTCTTGGTGGCCTGGTTGAGTCTCCTGTAGTCAACACAGACCCTCCAAGAGGTGGGTACTCGTGTAGCAATCTCCTCTCCTGACTCACTGATCACAATCGTGATGCCCGTCTTCTTGGGCACCACATGCAAGGGGCTAACCCACTTGGAGTCGGAAATGGGATAAATAAAATCTGTACTCCACCATTTTGATATTTCCTTCATCACGACCTCTCTCAGGTTGGGGTTCAGTCGTCGCTGGAACTCACGCGACGGCTTCGCCCCCTCCTCGAGATAGATATGGTGGGAGCACACTGATGGACTGATCCCATGGAGATCTGCTACGCTCCATCCGATTGCCTTGCGGTTCTTTTTAAGAACCCCCATCAAACGGGATTCCTGCTCTCCAGTCAGATCGGCAGAGATGATGACTGGGTACATCTCAGGCTCGCCCGCAAGGAACCGATACTTCAGCGAAGTAGGGAGCGGCTTCAGCTCTGGACAGCTGGGCGCTGGCAAATCTGGCTTCGGAAGAAAATGTGTCAATGCTGCTAAGTCTGCCAAATCTTCCTGGGAGAAAGAAAGCGAACTCTCGCAAACTGGGTCTGGGAGAGGCTGCTCAACTGTGCTGTCTCTGATCTGCTCTGCCTCTACCTCCTCCTCATCTGTAGGCTCAGGTGGACTCAGGTCTGGCATCTGGTCATCATAATCTACCCAATCAGACTCTAAATCTGAGGGATCTGCATCGAACAAGGTGGCATCAGTACCACCGTCACTAAGAATCGTGTCGCGGTCGAGAACCGACTCTGCTGCCTCTGCTGTATCCTGGACCAGGGCTGTGCTCTCCAAGCTCTCCTCTACTATCATCTCGGCATCAGTGGTGTCTGGAAATGAGAGGATGGCATGTGCTGCAGGGTCTGCCCAAGCTGCCTCGTCGTCTGTGATCACAAAGTCACAATCCTGGTGGATGTCTGGCTCGCCGTCTGTCAGCTGCTCTGAATCTGTGCTGTCCTCTGAGCGTGCTCTCTCTCTGGCTCTGTAGTCCTCGACCGTCTCTATTTGTATACTCTTGCCCTCGACGCGAAAGTATACCTTCCCGCTATCTTGGTCAGTCACTGCCTTGGTTGTGGCCAAGAACGGACGACCTAGGATGATGGGGGTATCGGCCACTGAATCAGGGATCTCCATGTCCAACACTACGAAGTCCACGGGGAATTTCAGGCCCTGAATCGTGACGATAACATCTCGCAACAACCCCTTCGGCGTCTTGACAGATCGATCAGCGAACTGAAGGACTGTCCTGCTCTGTCGAAGAGTGCCCAACTCGAAGCGGTCGAGAAGGGCTGCCGGAAGGAGGTTGATAGACGATCCGCTATCCAATAGAGTCCGGTCGAACCTCTGCTCACTAATCTGACATCTGACATACGGGGCCCCCGAATCTGGCCTCTTGGCTGGCAGACGGTTCTGGATCGCGAAACACGTGGCTTTCGTCAGCACATGAATCTCTGAAGTGTGGTTCCTCCTCCTCCTCCTGACTGTGGTCCTGTCTCTCAAAGATCGCTGAAGAAGGGGGATGTGCTGCAAAGCCTCCTGGAGGGTCAGCTGGATGTGAAATCTGTCGATCATGCTCTGGCTGAATTCCTCCTGCTCTCTCTTTTTTGGGTCTTTTTCTTTTTTCTTCCCCTTCCCCATCTGAAGGGCTCTAGGGAAGGGGATCACTGGGTCCTTCGCAGATGAAGGACTAGGAAAAGGCCTAGACGGCTCGACGGTCGGATCCGCGCATACATCAAGCACCACAGTGGGACCAGAAGAAACTAAACCTTTTCCTTTATTCATAACAGTGTTCTGAGATACATGAGAATGAGGAAAAACATCTGATCTCTCAACACAAACACCGGTGTCCTCAGTACCACCACGGGCTGGCTCTGCTACTGGACGTCTCGCGGCCTCAGTACCGCGGGCTGGCTCGGCTCCTCTGGTGGCATCAGCACCACCTCCTCGAACTGGTGAAGCGGCGGCCTCAGTACCGCCGGTGGAATCAGCATCCTTGGTGGCATTAGTACCACCGTCATCATCATGTGCGGCCTCAGTACCGCTTTCCTCCTCCTCATCTGGCGCCCTGGGTAGATCCTCAAGTCGTCGCTCAGATGAGGCGCCGCCTGCTGGTGCTCTACCGCTCCTAAGTGTAACAAAATTAACATCAAATAGATCCGCAGGCATATCATCAAATGGATCACTAAGAGTGGCATGCTCAGTGGAAACTACCTGCTCAGATTTCCTCTTCAAGCTGTTCGGATTCGGCTCTATCTGTGCAGGGATGGCGGCCTTCCCTCTCATCAGGTCCCGCATCTCCTGGCGGAACTCGTCCATCTCCCGTCTAAATGTAGCCTGCTGGTCCGTGAGGAGGCGGGCTACGTCATCCAAGGTGGAGCTCTCGTGGGGGCCCGACGGGTAGCCTCTCTGGTAATGAGGTTGCTGGAACTGGTGCTGCTGCTGCTGAGAGGGGTAGGAGGAAGGATGCTGCTGCTGGTGTGCCTGGTGAGCCTGCTGCTCACGTCTCCAAGACTGTCCCTGCTGCTGATAGGGACGAGGAACGAAGGATGACTGCTGCTGTGGCTGGTAGGCTGGGGGCTGCTGCTGCGGCTGGTGATCTCTCTGCTGGCCATACTGCCCTCCCTGACCGGATGACTGCTGCTGGGGCTGGGTACCTCCACTCCCCCACCTGAATCCGGAATGGTCTCGTCGGATCCCAGGCTGGGGGCGGTCATACCAAATCCCGTTGACATCCATCAACGGCTCTGCATCGTATGGGGCTGGCGGGAGTACTGCCAGAGGCTGATCCGGCTGGTATACCACCATCTGCATATCTGGGGATGGTGGTGACTGGTAGGAGGGCTGCTGCGGCTGGTACGGCTCCGCCTGTACAAGGTGAACCTGTCTAGGCTGCTGAAAGGAGCTGGAGCGCTGGGACGAGCTGCTGCTGCCGCCGGTATCGCCTCGCGACTGAAGACGGGGCTGTGAAGCCGTCTGTGCCTCCTGGAGACACATGAGCTGAGTCTTCATGTCGCTCAGAGTCTGTGCCATCTGCTCCATCTGCGTGATACCCTGGCACTGCTTCTTCTCGATCAGCTCCATCCGATCCAACTTCTCGCTGATAATATCCATATCCGCAGCGGACGACTCTGCCTGTGTTGCTGCAACTGCGGATGAACTGGATGGACCGGCGTCGACCCGTGCTATCCTCTGGTACTGCACAGGTCCTGGCTGCTGATGGGGTCTCCCCTGTGTGTACAACTGGGTCTGGGACATCACCATGTAATTTTCGGCCATCTCCTCGAAGATGGCCCAGACCTGGTCATGGTCCTTGGCGAAGTAGGATCCGCCGCAAGAAGCATTCACCAGGCCCTGGAGCTCTGGTGTCAACCCGCTGAAGAAGCTCTACACAAGGTTCAGCTTCGAAATGTCGTGGTGCGGGCATCAGTCTGTGAGCTCACGGAACCTCTCCCATGCCTCGTGGAATTACTCGTTGGGGAGCATGGAGAAGTTGCTGATCAGGGCCCTCGCTGCATTCGTCCGCCCGAGTGGATAGTACTTGTTCAAGTACTCGGTGCGGAGCTGCTCCCAGGTGTAGACAAACTTCCCCAGATGCTTCAGCCAGGTGGCTGCTCTATCGGCCAGTGAAAAGGGGAAGGCGATCATCCGAATCGTATCCTGGTCCACATGGCGGTCGTGGACAGTACTGCAGATCATCAAGAACTCCTGGAGGTGGAGATGGGGCTCCTCGGTGGCAAGTCCGTGAAAACGGGAAAGCATCTGCAGGGTGTTCGGGGGGAACTTGAAGTCCCCCACGATAGCAGGCACCACTACCCAATGATGCATCAGTGTAGATCCGGGGTTGTGCAACTCCCGCATCGGTCTCGGTGGTCCTCCTGCCGCAGCGGCTGCCGCTGCGACGGCTGCGGCTGCTGCTGCTGCTGCGGCTGCTGCGGCTCGTGCCTCTGCATCTGGTCCGTCCTCAGGCTCGCTCTGATCTCTCTCTGCTCTGAGTCGCTCCAACTCTCTCCTCATCTCAATCATGAAAGCTCCCTGATCCCGTAACTGCTGCTGGACCGTCTCTAATGAGGCGATCAGGGTGGAGTTGATCGCTCCCTGATCTAATACGAAATGCTCAGGCTGACGGGAACGATCCTCAGAACTGCCGGCCATGACGTCTGGGTGGTCAGAGAGACTGGGGAGGAGCTGGGGAAGCTCCTGGTCGTCGCCTCGAGGAGCGTCTCCCTCCGAGGCTCGGAGCTCGCGCTGGTGGCGGAGCTACGGCGGCTGTGCTCGCCAGATCTATGGCCAAGCTCCCTCTCCTCGCTTCGACAGGCTCGGACGCAAGCTGTCACTCTCGCGCATCCACTGGAGCTCACTGGGGGTGGAGACAAGTGACCAAAGATGCTGAAATGGGGTGGCGGAGCTCGCTTATGTACGCTGGAGGGGTCCGGGAAAGATGGCTCAGGTAGGGCGTGGAGGCGTGCGGATCCCGAGGTGGATGGCCCGGCGAGGATGTCGGATGTGGCAGGAGTGAAACGGACCCGGGGTTTAGGTGGGATTCAATCGGGTTTAGGTGCTAGAAATTAGGGAAGTCGGGTCGGGCGCTTAAGTCCGCAGAAGGTGGTCCTGGGGGAACAGGGCGGAGTCGTACTCGGGCTCGGAGAGCTGGTCTCGGCTCTCGCGGGCCAACCTACATGATCGGGTAGACGTGTCCGAAAGCGGTGCAGCCAGAGGCTGCCTAAGAGAGCGTCTACCCACCATCTTGATCGAGCGAGTAATGCGGATGAGATCTGGAGAAACTATGATCAAAATGCAAACCCCCCGGTTCACCAACGCAACGCGAGCTGAAGACCGTAAAAGCTCGGTCGAATTATCTTGTCAATTTTTATTAGGTGGACACACAAGATATCAGAGCGCTTACGTGACCTGTTAGGATACCCGATGCTACCCCAACCGACTGGCCCGCACGGAAGAGTCGGTAGTCAGCTAGAAAAAGCACCGGAGGGCTCTACCTAGGGTACGGGTCACTCTCTCGCGCATCCAAACCATACAATGAGGGGGTTGCTCTCCCCAAGACAAATTTTTAGGGTGAGTGTCTTTTATGGTCAATAATTTTATCCAGTCCCAATTTTATGATTTTTTTTCTTTTTAATATTTTTCAAATGGAAAACAAACGCCTAACGAATTTTTCGGTTCTCCTGGTTATTAAGTCCAAAACAGGGGGAGAAGACGAAAAAGCCGATGCACGATAAATCAATGATGCATGCAAAGTAAGGAAGGCGTACCTGACTCCAGCACTCTACATGCAATATGATCCGCGCATAAATGTAAAGACTGAAATAAACTACCTAAATGATGCAGACGGAAAACCGAGTCCCTAAACAGCAGTGCTACTCGAAAGAGCGGTTAGCCGACCACCAGCCTCCAATCCAAAGGGTCCGGTCTAGACCCATGATGAATACCCATTCATCACTCTTTATTCTTATATTTTAGCTACAAAAACCTTTGCAAATACATGTAGATATATGTAAATATCAATAATTACCAAAAGCATGCATTGTGTAAAAACCTATAATTAGCATGTTTTTGTGCAAAAATAAAAGAATAAAGATCAAAAAGAAAAAGAGGGAAATATTTAGAATAAATATTGAGCAACCTAACCCAAGGGAGGGCTCAGCATGGGCCTGACCGCATAAAAGCCACAGTAGAGAGAGATAGGAGCTCATGTGTATAGATTTTTGTAATTAAATAAAATTATATTTTCCTCACCCAAAAATATGCTTGTACATATGTTGTATATATTTAGAAACTATTAAAAACAAAATAAAAATTTAAAAATCAAAAATGCAAAAATATCCCTCCACCATGTGCATAGACCATCATTCTTTATTTATTTGACCCCATAAATAAATGTATTATTTTCAAAACTTTTTGTGAATATTCTATGGTATATTTTGTAAATAAAATAAATAAAAAGAAACACAACAAAAATCAAATAAAAATAACAGAAATTAAAATTACAAAAACATATTGTACATATGCCATGTACATAGTTGTATATATCTATTTATTTCACCTATGTGTATAAATAATAAAAATAAAATAAAAATATCCTTTTATTCCTCATTTTATTCTATAAATAAATAGAATATAAAATAGGAATAAAATTGTATAAAAATAATAATTAAAAATCAAAAACCCTATATTGTACATATACCTATGTATAGCTATATATTGTAAACACCTTATTTATATTTCCAAAAATTAATTAAAAATCACCAAAAAATAGAAAAAAATAAAAGAAAAATATTTGATGTTTTGGATTTTTGCAAAATCGGCCATTTTCTGCCTTATTTTTGAGCTCCAAATCCTCTCCACGTGGCAGCTTCTGGTTGGTCCACGGAGATGTTGACCTCCGGTCAACTCCCTCCGCGGACCACCTTCTCCTGCGGATCTCGCGCCCGACCCGGTTTCGCCTCTTTTTCCGCGCTTGATCCGCGCGCCTCCTCCGCAAACCACGGGTCCTATCGATTCCTTGTACATCCGACATGACCGCCGGGGCATTCGCATTGGGATCCGCGCTTCTCGCAGCCCTACCCGACCAGCCCTAGTCGGGTCGGCACTCACGTATATAGCCGAGCTCCGCCTCTCATTTTCGCCATCTTTGGCTATCCACTCTCATTCCCGTGACCTCCATTGCAATCCTCGAGGTGCCAGCTCGCGATTGCCCTTGTAGCAGTGAGGAGGGGGTGGCCGGACCACTAATCCGGCGACTTTGCGCCGCCGTGCTCCGCCCCGTGCAGGAGCTCGAGCCTCAGGCCTTGGCGACCTTCGAGGCGACGACCAGGAGCTACCTTAGCTCCAGCACAGTCTTCCACATCACCCACGTAACCTTCTAGCCTTCCTGTTTAGCTTAATTTTGAGTTACCCCCAAATCATAGTTCCGCCGAGTTCCGTCGATTCCGGCTATATCGCACATCGTTTCGATCATCGGAATCTACGCTCACCATCGCCATCCCTCCGCGCACATTATTCGCCCCTTCGTCCAACCCAGCTCGCACAGGAGCTGGGGTTCGAGCTCCACCGTCCTCCGCTCGCCGGAGCTTGCTCGCCCCGACCCACAGTTCACCTTCACCCCACCTAACCGGGTCGAGGCACTTTGCCCTCGACCCGCGAAGCTTCTGGTCTACTTTGCAGGTCAAGAGGAGGCCATCTAAGGCCCCCTCACATCCAGGCCAGGAGCTCATCTCCGTCGACCTCGCCGGAGCCCCTCCAGGGCTCGGCTGGGCCATCGGAGGCTACCACCAGCTGCGGAACGTCAGTGCGAGTCTTCTCCGATCTTCAGAGGCAGCTGAGGAGGCCCACAGCACGCGCACGAGGCCGGCGAACCTCGCCGGCCACCTGTTCTTCGAGGGATCTCCACCACCGTCCGATAGCCCTCAGAGCTCCAGTTTCGATCGTCGCCGTTCATTCATCAAGGAGCAGCCACCGTTGATCACTTCGAGGGTTGATCCGGACCGTTAGCACAGAGGAAAGAGGCACCAGCACCTGAGCACCGTTCGATCGTCCACGTGTCCTCCTCTGCGCCGTCGATCGGCCCACGTGCGGAAGAGAAGAGAGGCGCCTGAGACCAGAGCCGTCAGATCCGCCACGCGTCCACCATCCAGCCGTCGACGTAATAAAGGGGTAAATTACCTTAGGCCCCCTCTTAGTTTCTGTTTTACGTGTCAGTCCTGTAAATATTTTAGGAGTTTTATTTACGTAGGGTAAATTGCACATTGGACCTCGCGCTTGTTTATATTTGCATTTATGCCCCTGTTTGTGTGAGCCACGTGCATCGTCACGTGTATATTTGGTGTATTTGCGCCTTTAGCCCTGTAGTTCTGGATGTTCTTTAATGAATGAAAACTTTTTGATAATTGCATTTATGCCCCTGTGAGTTGTATTTGCGCATGTGCGCCTTTTGAGCGGGTTATTTGCAAGTAGCCCCTGGACTTTTTGGTACGAGTTACCAAAAGGTCCTTGGACTTGTTTTTCTTACATATAGGTCCCTGAGTGCCCCAGACACGCGCCTCGCGCGTGATTTCTTGGGTATTTTGCACCAGGACCCCCAGAACTTTGGGTATTTGCACTTTAGTCCCTGTGCACAGTGCCCCCTTTTGGATTTTGAATAAAATATCAAATCACCTCCAAATTCGATGAAAATTTGACACATGGCTCCTGCCATGTTGTAGAATTTTTGAGAATTTTGGGGGACATTTCTGAGTTTATTTGTTATTTTTAAAAATTCAAAAACCATCATTTTAGCTACTGTCTAGATTTAAAAATCACAAAAAAATATAAAAATACCCCCAAAAATTCCATAAAAATTAGATACTGTTTCTGTTGTGTTTCTTGATTTTCTACCCAATTTTGGCTATTTTGCATTGCTTAAAAACCCTAAAAATTCAAAAACACCTAAAAACTTATAAAAATCATATTAAATAATCTGAAAACCCAAAAACAATAATTTTGGTGCTCAAATTTTCCTTGTTTTCTCTAGTATACAGGAAAATTACCTCCAGGTCCCTCTGAGATCCTTAGATATTTTATTTTTGGATTTTGGACCTGGCTGGACAATACCCATCGTTTTTCTCACTGTTTGATTTTTAGAAATTAAAATTCACTTCAGAAAATTATCAAAAATTCACCAAAAACACTTAAAAACCCAAAAAAAACATAAAAACATTTTTTCTTGAATTTTTTCTTGATTTTTGATGCTTTAAATAAACTGAGAAAGTGTGATTGTTTTTAGTCTTTCTCACTTTCTTCACATATTAAAAATCCCAAAAAAATTCAAAAATAATTAAAAACCACTAAAAATGTTTTCCCTTTTTCTCTGATTCTTGACTACTTCGTAGGCCTTTGGCCAACCCGTGCTCCTTGTGTTCGACCCTGGGTGCTATACCAGGTTAATCTCCTAGCAGGACCACTTTTGTGCTTGATTGATTTTGTATTTTGTGAGTGGTTCATTTTTTCTTGATATACCTATCCTCTGAGATCCGGGTCGCAACGACCCTTGTCTTATTACCTTCATCCGGGTCTTAGAGATTTTCGGGTTATCAGAATGGCACCGTTGCCGGGGAGCACGGCTTAGTAGTCGTTTTTAGCTTTTTCCGCGGTTTTTGATTTTCGCGGCTTTTTGTATAGGATTTTTGTATATATATTTTTCTCACATTTCTGCCAATAATTTCTGGACTGACCACTTTTCTCTCTATTTCTTGCGAGGGCCCGAGGAGCGAGGGCGGCATTCCTAGGAGCGCCGGTGCACCCGAGCGAAGCGGAGGCGGCTCGTTTCTTCATCGAGCAGCAGGAGAGAGCGAGAGAGAGAGAGAGAGCTGAGTGGGTGAGGATAGTTTAGGAATATTCTATTATTGTTGTAATAATACAGGACTCAGAGACTCAGAACTATGCTTGACACTTAGCGGGTCTGTTTCGCCGAGCACCGGTGTGCTCGGGGGACCCTTTAGATTTTTCGCGGTTTTTCGCGGTTTTAGCTTTTTCGCTGCCTTTTCCGGTGTTTACGTGGTTTTTGCTCGAGCCCTAGACTTAGGAATTTCTGGTGCTTGTGCCGTAATTAGTAGGATCCACACACTTAATTGCTTATCTGTTCCTATAGATCGTTAATTGGACCTACTAATAATAAATAATAAAAATAACTTAGTTGCTTTCCTGAGAGCCTCCGTGCCGCGAGCCTGCCCCGCAAGCGCTACTCCTGAACTCGACCTGTCGAGAAGAGGAGGGGTGGGCCAAGACCGGACTCTTTGGATCAAGGGTGAGCGACTAAGTTAGACGGTTCTGCGCTAGGAATTGCTCATCTAGGACTCGGTTTTTCCCGCTTGCATCATTTAGGTAGTTTATTTCCTGTCTTTAAATTCTGCGCGGATCATATTGCATGTAGAGTGCTGGAGTCAGGTACGCCTTTCTTACTTTGCATGCATCATTGATTTCATCGCGCATCGGCTTTTTCGTCTTCTCCCCCCTGTTTCGGACTAAATAATCAGGAGAATCGAAAAATTCGTTAGGCCTTTTGTTTGATTTGAAAAATATTAAAAAGAAAAACAATAAAATCGGGACTGCTAATCATACTTGATCTTAAAAACCGCTCACCCTAAAAACTTTGTCTTGGGGAGAGCAACCCCCTCATTGTCTGGTTTGGATGCGCGAGAGAGTGACCCGCACCCTAGGTAGAGCCTCCCGGTGCTAGACCCGACCGATTACCGACTTTTCCGTGCGGGCCAGTCGGTTGGGATAGCATCGGATATCCTAACAGGTCACGTAAGCGCTCTGATATTTTGTGTGTTCACCAAAATAAAATAGACAAGATAATTTGACCGAACTTTCACGGTCTTCAGCTCGCGTTGCGTTGGTGAACCGGGGGTTTGTTTTTTATCATAGTTGATTCCAGATCTCATCCGCACTACTCGCCAGATCAAGATGATGGGTAGACGGTCTCTTAGGCAGCCTCTGGCTGCACCGCTTTCGGGCACGTCTACCCGATCATCTAGGTTGGCCCGCGAGAGCCGAGACCAGCTCTCCGAGCCCGAGTACGATTCCGCCCTGTTCCCCCTCGACCCCCTTTCTTTCGGCACTGAGAGACATGAGCCCGAGGAGAGATTAGCAGATTTGACAGCACCTGAGTTGGGCTCATTTGATTTTGTAGACGTCGCTATGGCCGGAAGTTCAGAGGATCACCCCGGAGGTCCACGAGGAGACCAGCATTTTGTTCTAGACCAGGGGGCGATCAACTCCACCCTGATCGCATCACTAGAGACAGTACAGCAGCAGTTACGTGATCAGGGGGCATTCATGATAGAGATGAGGCAAGAGTTAGAGAGGCTCAGAGCAGAGCGAGGCCAGCAGAGCGAGCCTGAGGAGATACTGAGCGAGCCTGAGGAGATGCCTGATGCAGAGGCCGCAGCCGCAGCAACCGCAGCAGCAGCTGCCGCCGCCGCAGCGGCAGCAGCCGCGGCAGGAGGACCACCACGACCGATGCGGGAGTTGCACAACCCCGGATCGACTCTGATGCATCACTGGGTGGTAGTGCCAGCTATCGTGGGGGACTTTAAGTTCCCCCCGAACACCTTGCAGTTACTGCCCCGTTTCCATGGGCTAGCCACTGAGGAGCCTCATCTCCACCTCCAGGAGTTTCTGATGATCTGCAGCACTGTCCACGATCGCCACGTGGACCAGGATACGATTCGGATGATAGCCTTCCCGTTTTCACTGGTAGATAGAGCAGCCACCTGGCTGAAGCATTTAGGGAAGTTTGTCTACACCTGGGAGCAGCTCCGCACCGAGTACTTGAAAAAGTACTATCCACTCGGGCGGACGAATGCAGCGAGGGCCCTGATCAGCAACTTCTCCATGTTCCCCAACGAGCAGTTCCACGAGGCTTGGGAGAGGTTTCGAGAGCTCCTAGACAGATGCCCGCACCACGACATATCCAAGCCGAACCTAGTTCAGAGCTTTTTCAGCGGGTTGACGCCAGAGCTTCAGGGTCTGGTGAACGCTTCTTGCGGCGGGTCCTACTTTTCCAAGGACCACGATCAGGTCTGGGACATCTACGAGGAGATGTCCGAGAATTACATGGTGATGTCTCAGACCAGATTGTATACTCAGAGACCCCAGCCACATCAGCCAGGACCCGTGCAGTACCAGCGGATAGCACGGGTAGATGCAGGTCCATCCAGTTCGTCCGCAGTCGCAGCAGTACAGGCAGAGTCATCCGCTGCGGACATGGGTATCATCAGCGAGAAGTTGGACCGCATGGAGCTGATAGAGAAGAAGCAGTGCCAGAGCATCACGCAAATGGAATAGATGGCACAGGTCTTGAGCGACATGAAGACCCAGCTCATGTGTCTCCAGGAGACACAGACGGCTTCACAGCCCCGTCTTCTGTCGCGAGGCGATACCGGCGGCAGCAGCAGCTCGTCCCAGCGCTCCAGCTCTTCACAGCAGCCTAGACAGGTTCACCTTGTACAGGCGGAGCCGTACCAGCAGCCGCAGCCTACCTACCAGTCCCCACCATCTCCAGATATGCAGATGGTGGTCTACCAGCCGGATCAGCCTCTGGCCGTACTGCCGCCAGACCCCTTCGATGCAGAGCCGTTGATGGATGTCAACGGGATTTGGTATGACCGCCCCCAGCCTGGGATCCGACGAGACCATCTCGGATTCAGGTGGGGGGGGTGGTGGTGCCCAGCCCCAGCAGCAGCCGTCAGGACAGGGAGGGCAGTACTCCCAGCAGAGAGACCAGCACCAGCCGCAGCAGCAGCCCCCAGCGTATCAGCAGCAGTCATCCTACGGTCCTCGTCCCTATCAGCAGCAGGGACAGTCTTGGAGACGTGAGCAGCAGGCTCACCAGGGATACCAGCAGCACCCTCCATCTTACCCCTCTTACCCACCACAGCAGATCCAGCAGCCTCACCCACAGAGAGGCCACCCGTCGGGCTCCCACGAGAGCCCCGCCTTGGATGACATCGCCCGCCTCCTCACGGACCAGCAGGCTACATTCAGACGGGAGATGGACGAGTTCCGCCAGGAGATGCGGGACCTGGTGAGAGGGAAGGCCGCCATACCAGCCCAGATCGAGCCGAATCCGAACAACCTTAAGAGGAAATCTGAGCAGGTAGTACATACTGAGTTAGCCACTCCTAGTGACCCTTTTGATGATACTTCTTCGGATCTATTTGATGCTGATTTTGTCACACTTAGGAGCGGTAGGACCCCAGCAGGCGGCGGCGCCTCATCTGAGCACCATCCCGAGGCGCCACAGGAGGAGGAGGAGAGCGGTACTGAGGCCGCTCCAGATGATGACGGTGGTACTGAGGCCACCAAGGATGCTGATCCCACCGGCGGTACTGATGCCGCCACTTCACCAGATCTAGGAGGTGGTACTGATGCCACCCCCTCAGCCGAGCCAGCCAGCGGTACTGATGCCGCACGACGTCTACCAGCAGCAGCAGCAGAGCAGCCAGCCCGTGGTGGTACTGAGGCCATCGGTGTGTGTACAGAGAGAGATGTTGTTTTTCCTCGCACTCATGTATCTCAGAACTCTATTATGAATAAAGGAAAAGGTTTACTTTCTTCTGGTCCCACTGTGGTGCATGATGTATGTGTGGATCCGGTCCTTGAACCATCTAGACCTTTTCCTAGTCCTTCATCTGAGAAGGACCCAGTGATCCCCTTCCCTAGAGCCCTTCAGATGGGGAAGGGGAAGAAAAAAGAAAATCCCAAAAAGAGAGAGTTTGAGGAGTTCAGCCAGAGAATGATCGATCGGTTCCACATCCAGCTGACCCTCCAGGAGGCTTTGCAGCACATCCCCCTTCTCCAGCGATCTTTGAGAGACAGGACTACAGTCAGGAGGAGGAGGAGGAACCACACTTCCGAGATCCATGTGCTGACGAAAGCCACGTGTTTTGCGATCCAGAACCGACTGCCAGCCAAGAGGCCAGATTCAGGGGCCCCGTATGTCAGATGCCAGATTAGTGAGCAGAGGTTCGACCGTACTCTTCTAGATAGCGGATCGTCGATCAACCTTCTTCCGGCAGCCCTTCTCGACCGCTTCGAGTTGGGCACTCTTCGACAGAGCAGGACAGTCCTTCAGTTCGCTGATCGATCTGTCAAGAGGCCGAAGGGGTTATTACGAGACGTTATCGTCACGATTCAGGGCCTGAAATTCCCCGTGGACTTCGTAGTGTTGGACATGGAGATCCCTGAGTCAGTGGCCGATACCCCCATCATCCTTGGTCGCCCGTTCTTGGCCACAGCCAAGGCGGTGACTGATCATGATAGCGGGAAGGTGTACTTTCGCGTCGAGGGCGAGAGTATACAAATAGAGACGGTCGAGGACCACAGAGCTAGAGAGAGAACCCGCTCAGATGCGAGTACAGATTCAGAGCAGCTGACAGACACAGAGCCAGACATCCACCAGGACTGTGATTTTATGATCACGGATGATGAGGCAGCTTGGGCAGATCTTGAGACACAGACTACCCTCTCACTTCCAGATATAGCTGATGCAGAGACGATAGCAGAGGAGTCTGGAGAGCACAGACCTGGTTCAGGATACCACAGAGGCAGCAGAGCCGGTCCTTGATCGCTACACGATGTTCAGTAATGGTGGTGCTGAGGCAACCTTGTTTTCCGGTGGTACTGATGCCACCGCGGTTGATGCAGATCCCTCGGATTCAGAGTCTGATTGGGCCGATTTCTATGATCAGATGCCAGACCTGAGTTCACCTGAGCCTATAGATGAGGAGGAGGCAGATGCAGAGCCGAGCAGAGACAGTGCAGTTGAGCAGCCTTCTCCCGACCCAGTTTGCGAGAGTACGCTTTCACTTTCCCAGGCAGATTTGGCAGACTTAGCAGCTTTCACTCAGTTCCTTCCACAACCAGATTTGCCAGCACCCAGCATTCCAGAGCGAAAGCCGCTCCCTACTTCGCTGAAGTATCGATTCCTTGCGGGCGATCCAGAGATGTACCCAGTCATCATCTCTGCCGAGTTGACTGGAGAGCAAGAATCCCGTCTGATGGGGGTTCTTGAAAAGAACCGCAAGGCGATCGGATGGAGCGTAGCGGATCTCCATGGGATTAGTCCAGCAGTGTGCTCCCACCATATCTATCTTGAGGAGGGGGCGAAGCCGTCGCGTGAGTTCCAGCGGCGACTGAACCCCAACCTGAGAGAGGTCGTGATGAAGGAAATATCCAAATGGTGGAGCGCAGATTTTATTTATCCCATTTCCGACTCCAAGTGGGTCAGCCCCTTGCATGTGGTGCCCAAGAAGACGGGCATCACGACTGTGATCAGTGAGTCGGGAGAGGAGATTGCTACACGAGTACCCACCTCTTGGAGGGTTTGTGTTGACTACAGGAGACTCAACCAAGCCACCAAGAAAGACCATTTCCCCTGCCTTTTATTGACCAGATCATTGAGAGACTGGCAGGGAAGAGCCATTATTGCTTCCTGGATGGGTACTCGGGCTACAACCAGGTGGCCATCGCTCCTGAGGATCAGGAGAAGACCACCTTTACCTGTCCCTTCGGCACATGCTTTTCGACGCATGCCATTTGGGCTATGCAACGCCCCTGCGACTTTTCAGAGGTGCATGCTGTTGATCTTTTCGGACATGGTAGGGGAGTGTTTGGAGGTCTTCATGGACGATTTCTCGGTCTACGGCGACGGATTCGATTCTTGTCTTAACTGCCTAGACCGGGTACTCCAGCGATGTATCGAGTTTCATTTGGTTCTGTCATGGGAGAAGAGTCACTTCATGGTGACTCAAGGGACGGTGCTTGGCCACATCATCTCCAACAGGGGCATGGAGGTTGATCCGGCCAAGGTTGATGTCATTAGAAAACTCACACCGCCGTCCAATTTGAGGCAGCTACGGTCATTCCTGGGGCACGTTGGATTTTATAGGAGGTTCATTCAGGATTTCAGCAAGATTGCCCGACCGTTGACTGACCTCTTGACGAAAGACACCGAGTTCCTTGTCGATGACAAGTGTCTCTCGTCCTTTGCGACTCTCCAGCAGCATGTTATTGAGGCTCCTGTTCTCCAGCCGCCTGATTGGTCTCTCCCATTCGAGATCATGACGGACGCCTCCGATTTTGCCGTGGGGGCAGTGCTGGGACAGAGGAGGGATGGAGTTCCGTTTGCCATACACTACGCTAGCCGCACATTGGATTCCGCCCAGCGGAATTATACGGTCACAGAGAAGGAGATGCTAGCCGTAGTGTTCGCCCTAGATAAGTTCAGATCGTATATCATTGGATCTAGAGTGACTTTGTTTACAGATCACACCGCCATCAGGTACCTCATGGCAAAGAAGGATGCCAAGGCCAGACTGACTAGATGGATCCTTCTACTCCAGGAGTTCGACATTGAGATCAAGGATAAGCCTGGAGTCAAGAATGTGGTGGCGGATCATCTTTCCCGATTAGAGCAGCCTGAGGATTCTGAGCAGATTAATCCCATTCGAGATACCTTCCCAGATGAGGCGATCCTTGCTATCGCCTCACTCCCGTGGTATGCCGATATTGTGAACTTTCTCATTGCAGGGAAAGTCCCACAAGATTGGCCTAGGCAGAGGCTTTAGACCTTCCTTGCGAAGGCCAAGTCCTACCACTGGGAGGATCCCATCCTTTACCACGAAGGAGGGGATAGCGTCTGGCGTCGGTGTATTCCTCAGGAGGAACACCATAGCGTCCTCACTTACTGCCACAAGCTTGAGGCAGGGGGACATCATTCTGGGAGGAGAACGGCACAGAAAGTGCTCCAATCCGGCTTGTGGTGGCCTACCCTCTTCAAGGACTCTGATGAGTTCGTGAAGAGGTGTATTGACTGTCAGAGGATGGGCACTTGTGGACAGCGTGATATGATGCCGATGCAGCCCATTCACTTCTGTGAGGTATTTGACGCATGGGGCATCGATTTCATGGGTCCATTCCCTAAGAGTCAGGGATTTGAGTACA
Organism: Ottelia alismoides; assembly: GCA_037367405.1. Classification (NCBI taxonomy): domain Eukaryota; kingdom Viridiplantae; phylum Streptophyta; class Magnoliopsida; order Alismatales; family Hydrocharitaceae; genus Ottelia; species Ottelia alismoides. The sequence goes on along the minus strand of JAZKJV010001089.1, from coordinate 1,400,532 downwards.
TTCTGTTGGCCGTTGATTATGTTAGTCGTTGGGTTGAGGCTATCCCCACCCGAGCCGCTGATGCGAGGACAGTTTGCAGATTTTTGAGGAAGCATATCATCACGCGGTTCGGGGTTCCACGAGTTCTTATTTCTGATGGGGGGTCTCATTTCATCAACGACCAGGTGAAGGCCCTTGCTAGCGAGTTCGGCATAGACCATCGTGTTGCCACACCTTACCATCCACAGACGAATGGTCTAGCTGAGGTGTCGAATAGGGAGATCAAGACAATTTTGCAGAAAGTCGTCCGCCCTGACCGAAAGAATTGGTCACAGCTTTTGGACTCGGTCTTGTGGGCATATAGGACGTCTTTCAAGACTCCATTGGGCACATCTCCCTTTCGCCTCGTATATGGCAAGCCGTGCCATCTACCTGTTGAGCTGAGGCACAAGTCACTATGGGCAGTTACAGATATTCTTATGGATCCAGATGGTATGGGAGACCAGAGAAGGGCAGAGCTAGCTGCCCTGGAGGAGCTTAGAGATGCAGCGTTCTCAAGCAGCCTACATTATAAGGAGAAAGTCAAGGAGTGGCATGATTCTCATATCAGCCACAAGCATTTTGAGATTGGACAGAGAGTATGGCTGTTTGATGCGAGGCTACGATTATTTCCAGGGAAGCTACAGAGCAAATGGAAGGGACCTTTTCTCGTCAGAAAGGTGCACGACAATGGTAGTATTGATATATCCGAGTTGTCTTCTGAGAGCACCTTTCGAGTGAACGGCCAGCGGCTCAAGCCATTTCTAGATCATGAGCCGCGGGACGTTATTGTTGCCCCTATTCATTTTGCGTGAGATGTGGTCTCTTGACTCACATCTTTTGCATCTCACGCCTGGTTTTCATTGTTCCTCCGCCTGTATAGATCCAGTTGTCCATATCATTCTATTCTTTAGTCCCACATCCCTTTCTCATCTGATGATTATGCTATACTTAGGGTGTACTTTACCCTAAGTATAGGGGGGATGTCGGATCTGCGAGTATTCTTTTCATTCGGTTTGCTCTTGTTTTGCTGCTTATACTTAGGGATATTTTACCCTAAGTATAGGGGGGGCAGACTCTGTATCTTCTTCACTCGGATTTCCCTTCATGTACAACTTGCTATACTTAGGATTAGTTAATCCTAAGTATAGGGGGAAACCACCGAGCTCCTCTCATTCTATTCATTTATTCGTTCCTGTACTTAGCCATTCCTTTTCACTTCCCTTTTACTAAGCACGAGTTATGTCTTCTTCGTCGCTCTTGATCACTCTGAGGACATCGTTCGAGCTAAGTATAGGGGGGGTGTGTATATATTTCATATATACTTTAGCCATAACTCGTACTTTGTGTGAGTGTGTTAATAAATAAAATGGCTAAAAATCAAAAAAAATTTAAAATTTTTTTTTCATAAACCTCTTTTATCCTTGCACATACATAGCTAGTGTACAAAGTATTTTTGTAAAAATGATTTCAAAAATCTTTTGTGTAAAGCTTGTGTAAATATTTTTGTATCAAAATTATGTATATAGTACAAAATTTTTCCAAAATGTTTTGAAAATCAAAAGTTTGCAAAAATCTTGTGTAAATGTTTGTAGATATCTTTTTGCAAAATTTGCACTTCATGCATCATCATCATCCATGATTTCAAACATTTTTCAAAAATTTTGCATGATTGTAAATATTTGTAAATAGCATCTTGTGTACATATATGTATATAATTTTTCCTGGATGAGAGTTGACATTTAAACTAAGCCTGGAATTAAATTGAGAAATGGAGCTTGAAAAAGATCTTAATCCACTTAACTCCAAGAGGAACCTTATAGGATTTAGGTTTAAGGCTTTTCAGGTCCATAAGGACTTAATTCTTTGAGTCCACTAGGCTATGAGCATATGTCATCTTGATGAGCTTAAGTAGAACACTTAACAACACACGCATGACTCTTAGAGACAATGGCTTGACTTGCACCAGCACTTTACACATGGCTCTCCACGGATGAGGTGGTGAGGAGGCAGTTTCCTTTGGCTTGGGGTAGCATATGAGGGTAGTACTTCTAGGCGGAACCTCTCTTCTTCTTCTAGTGAAGGAAGTGCACCTCAACTTGGTCTAGTGGTGATGAAGGCTAAAGACAGAAGCTGTGGGTTGCATTAAAGCTTCAAAAGAGGGATAGTCTACTGGCTCAAGAGGAAATTTCTTGTATATATGCTGCACCATGTAGATATGCTGTACAGAAGTCCTTGAAAAAAAAATGCAAAAATGCAAAAAGAACTCCAAAAAAGTGGTGGGTCGGATTGAAAATTTAATAACCCCACCGGAGTGTATATAGTCAAATAAAGCAAAGCTTATGGAATCCATGTACATCTCATGAAGCTTGCAGCGGAAGACCTAGCTACACTGGCTAGGCTTCCAAAACTCTATACTTCTACCCCCTCTTCTTGAGCCGGTTGCACTTGAACTTAGAAGGGAATACCCCGCTTCTCGAGGAAAGAGTTGCTAGACCAAGGCATTAGAGTTACCAGGTTGAGGGAGGCTGTTTCTTTGTTACTTCTGAGGTGGGGAGCCACATATCACTTACACTGCATGGAAAGACTCATGGTCATTAGAGTTTGTGTATGTAGACTTGTTCTGATCTGGTTTATTGAGGAGTCTTGTCCATAGATTGGTGGAACTTAGAGGCTGTTGAGTTTTAAGCTTAAGTCCAAATGAGGTTCCGACACATTAATAATCCAAAGATCTAATCGAGCTCCATATTTCAATTTAATGAAGGAAAGTTTAATAATTCAACCTTGATCCATGTACATCCTCTTTTTCTTTTTCTTTTTCTTTCTTTTTCACTTCTTTTTCAAATAAGTGTTTGCTAAGGGACTAGCAAAGTTAAGTATAGGGGGGTGATGAATACCCATTCATCACTCTTTATTCTTATATTTTAGCTACAAAAACCTTTGCAAATACATGTAGATATATGTAAATATCAATAATTACCAAAAGCATGCATTGTGTAAAAACCTATAATTAGCATGTTTTTGTGCAAAAATAAAAGAATAAAGATCAAAAAGAAAAAGAGGGAAATATTTAGAATAAATATTGAGCAACCTAACCCAAGGGAGGGCTCAGCATGGGCCTGACCGCATAAAAGCCACAGTAGAGAGAGATAGGAGCTCATGTGTATAGATTTTTGTAATTAAATAAAATTATATTTTCCTCACCAAAACTATGCTTGTACATATGTTGTATATATTTAGAAACTATTAAAAACAAAATAAAAATTTAAAAATCAAAAATGCAAAAATATCCCTCCACCATGTGCATAGACCATCATTCTTTATTTATTTAACCCCATAAATAAATGTATTATTTTCATAACTTTTTGTGAATATTCTATTGTATATTTTGTAAATAAAATAAATAAAAAGAAACACAACAAAAATCAAATAAAAATAACAGAAATTAAAATTACAAAAACATATTGTACATATGCCATGTACATAGTTGTATATATCTATTTATTTCACCTATGTGTATAAATAATAAAAATAAAATAAAAATATCCTTTTATTCCTCATTTTATTCTATAAATAAATAGAATATAAAATAGGAATAAAATTGTATAAAAATAATAATTAAAAATCAAAAACCCTATATTGTACATATACCTATGTATAGCTATATATTGTAAATACCTTATTTATATTTCCAAAAATTAATTAAAAATCACCAAAAAATAGAAAAAAATAAAAGAAAAATATTTGATGTTTTGGATTTTTGCAAAATCGGCCATTTTCTGTCTTATTTTTGAGCTCCAAATCCTCTCTACGTGGCAGCTTCTGGTTGGTCCACGGAGATGTTGACCTCCGGTCAACTCCCTCCGCGGACCGCCTTCTCTTGCGGATCTCGCGCCCGACCCGGTTTCGCCTCTTTTTCCGCGCTTGATCCGCGCGCCTCCTCCGCAAACCCCGGGTCCTATCGATTCCTTGTACATCCGACATGACCGCCAGGGCATTCGCATTGGGATCCACACTTCTCGCAGCCCTACCCGACCAGCCCTAGTCGGGTCGGCACTCACGTATATAGCCAAGCTCCGCCTCTCATTTTCGCCATCTTTGGCTATCCACTCTCATTCCCGTGACCTCCATTGCAATCCTCGAGGTGACAGCTCGCGATTGCCCTTGTAGCAGTGAGGAGGGGGTGGCCGGACCACTGATCCGGCGACTTTGCGCCGCCGTGCTCCGCCCCGTGCAGGAGCTCGAGCCTCAGGCCTTGGCGACCTTCGAGGCGACGACCAGGAGCTACCTTAGCTCCAGCACAGTCTTCCACATCACCCAGGTAACCTTCTAGCCTTCCTGTTTAGCTTAATTTTGAGTTACCCCCAAATCATAGTTCCGCCGAGTTCCGTCGATTCCGGCTATATCGCACATCGTTTCGATCATCGGAACCTACGCTCACCATCGCCATCCCTCCGCGCACATTCTTCGCCCCTTCGTCCAACCCAGCTCGCACAGGAGCTGGGGTTCGAGCTCCACCGTCCTCCGCTCGCCGGAGCTCGCTCGCCCCGACCCACAGTTCACCTTCACCCCACCTAACCGGGTCGAGGCACTTTGCCCTCGACCCGCGAAGCTTCTGGTCTACTTTGCAGGTCAAGAGGAGGCCATCTGAGGCCCCCTCACATCCAGGCCAGGAGCTCATCTCCGTCGACCTCGCCGGAGCCCCTCCAGGGCTCGGCTGGGCCATCGGAGGCTACCACCAGCTGCGGAACGTCAGTGCGAGTCTTCTCCGATCTTCAGAGGCAGCTGAGGAGGCCCACAGCACGCGCACGAGGCCGGAGAACCTCGCCGGCCACCTGTTCTTCGAGGGACCTCCACCACCGTCCGATAGCCCTCAGAGCTCCAGTTTCGATCGTCGCCGTTCATTCATCAAGGAGCAGCCACCGTTGATCACTTCGAGGGTTGATCCGGACCGTTAGCACAGAGGAAAGAGGCACCAGCACCTGAGCACCGTTCGATCGTCCACGTGTCCTCCTCTGCGCCGTCGATCGGCCCACGTGCGGAAGAGAAGAGAGGCGCCTGAGACCAGAGCCGTCAGATCCGCCACGCGTCCACCATCCAGCCGTCGACGTAATAAAGGGGTAAATTACCTTAGGCCCCCTCTTAGTTTCTGTTTTACGTGTCAGTCCTGTAAATATTTTAGGAGTTTTATTTACGTAGGGTAAATTGCACATTGGACCTCGCGCTTGTTTATATTTGCATTTATGCCCCTGTTTGTGTGAGCCACGTGCATCGTCACGTGTATATTTGGTGTATTTGCGCCTTTAGCCCTGTAGTTCTGGATGTTCTTTAATGAATGAAAACTTTTTGATAATTGCATTTATGCCCCTGTGAGTGTTGTATTTGCGCATGTGCGCCTTTTGAGCGGGTTATTTGCAAGATAGCCCCTGGACTTTTTGGTACGAGTTACCAAAAGGTCCTTGGACTTGTTTTTCTTACATATAGGTCCCTGAGTGCCCCAGACACGCGCCTCGCGCGTGATTTCTTGGGTATTTTGCACCAGGACCCCCAGAACTTTGGGTATTTGCACTTTAGTCCCTGTGCACAGTGCCCCCTTTTGGATTTTGAATAAAATATCAAATCACCTCCAAATTCGATGAAAATTTGACACATGGCTCCTGCCATGTTGTAGAATTTTTGAGAATTTTGGGGGACATTTCTGAGTTTATTTGTTATTTTTAAAAATTCAAAAACCATCATTTTAGCTACTGTCTAGATTTAAAAATCACAAAAAAATATAAAAACACCCCAAAAAATTCCATAAAAATTAGATACTGTTTCTGTTGTGTTTCTTGATTTTCTACCCAATTTTGGCTATTTTTCATTGCTTAAAAACCCTAAAAATTCAAAAACACCTAAAAACTTATAAAAATCATATTAAATAATCTGAAAACCCAAAAACAATAATTTTGGTGCTCAAGTTTTCCTTGTTTTCTCTAGTATACAGGAAAATTACCTCCAGGTCCCTCTGAGATCCTTAGCTATTTTATTTTTGGATTTTGGACCTGGCTGGACAGTACCCATCGTTTTTCTCACTGTTTGATTTTTAGAAATTAAAATTCACTTCAGAAAATTATCAAAAATTCACCAAAAACACTTAAAAACCCAAAAAAAACATAAAAACATTTTTTCTTGAATTTTTGCTTGATTTTTGATGCTTTAAACAAACTGAGAAAGTGTGATTGTTTTTAGTCTTTCTCACTTTCTTCACATATTAAAAATGCCAAAAAAATTTAAAAACAATTAAAAACCACTAAAAATGTTTTCCCTTTTTCTCTGATTCTTGACTACTTCGTAGGCCTTTGGCCAACCCGTGCTCCTTGTGTTCGACCCTGGGTGCTATACCAGGTTAATCTCCTAGCAGGACCGCTTTTGTGCTTGATTGATTTTGTATTTTGTGAGTGGTTCATTTTTTCTTGATATACCTATCCTCTGAGATCCGGGTCGCAACGACCCTTGTCTTATTACCTTCATCCGGGTCTTAGAGATTTTCGGGTTATCAACCCACCCCTCGTCTTCTCGACAAGTCGAGTTCAGGAGTAGCGCTTGACGGTGTGGGCTCGCGGCGCGTAGGCTCGGAGGTGATGGAACAACTATTTTATTATTATTTTTATTATAGGTCCAATTACCGCACTATAGGAACAGGCAATTATATTATGATGTTTGGATCCTATGAAGTACGTCACAATCAAGCAGAAAATCCTACGGCTAGGGGCTCGATCAAAAACCGCGTAAACACCGGAAAAGGCAGTAACAAGAAAGGAAAACAAAACCGCGTAAAAAGCTGCGAAAAACCCTAAGGGTCCCCCGAGCACACCGGTGCTCGGCGAAACAGACCCGCTGAGTCAACCACAGTCCAAAGTGTCCAGTCTCTGAGTCCCTGTATTATTACAATAATAATGAAAGAAAAATAAACCTCACCCACTCAACCCTCTCTCTCGCTCTCTCCTGCGGCTCCGTAAAGAAAGGAGCCGCCTCCGAGTCTCGCGGTTGCGTCGGCTTCTCCAAATTGGCTGCCTCGGTCCTCGGGCCCTCGCAAGAAACAGAGACAAGTGGTCATACCAAATTATTTAAATAATGTCAGAAGAAATATAGCTACAGAAATCTATATAAAAAGCCGCGAAAAGAAAACCGCGGAAAGAAATGAATCGACTACTAAGCCGTGCTCCCCGGCACCGGCGCCATTCTGACGAGTGACCTCAAGGCTAGGGTATAGGTGCTAAATTGGTCGTTGCGACCTACGCGATCAAGTCGGCTCAATCAAGAAAAATGTGAACCACTAATATCAATCAAATCAATCAAACACACGAAATAGCGGTCCTGCTATTGGATTAACCTGGTATAGCGACCAGGGTCGAACTCAAGGAGCACGGGCTGGCCTCTCGGCCTACGAAGTAGTCAAAAAAGAGATAAAATAAAAGGAGAAAATATTTAGTGGTTTTTAATTTGTTTTATATTTTTTTTATTTTTAATGTATAAAGAAAATAAGAAAAGTAAAGAAACACACACTTCAACAATTTATTTAAAGCACTAAAAATCAACCAAAAATTCAAACAAAAATATTTTTTTATATTTTATAATTTTTAGTGTTTTTATTGAATTTTTGAGAATTTTCTGATGTTTATTTAATTTTCTAAAAATCAAACAGTAGCTGAAACAAAGGGTACTGTCCAGCCGAGCTAAACATGCCTAGATAAAATATCTAAAAGCCCTAAAATAGCTGGGAGGCAATTTTCCTGTAAAGAGAACAAAACACGGAAAATTTAGGCACCAATTTTATTGTTTTTTGATTTTTGATTTATTTACTGGAATTTTTATAAGGTTTTAGGTGTTTTTCAATTTTCAGTGATTTTCTACAATGAAAAATAGCCAAAATTGGCTAGGAAATCAAACGCCACAAAACAAAAAGTAGACAATTTTTTTGTAATTTTTGGACACTATTTAATATTTTTTTGTGATTTTTAAATTTAGACAGTAGCAAAAATAGATGTTTTTGATTTTCTAAAAATATCAAACAGTGACGAAAATGTCTCCAAAATTTAAAGAAAATTTTACATCATGGCAGGAGCCACGTATCCAATTTTCATTAAATTTGGAGGTGAATTGCTATTTTATTCAAAAATAAAGAGGGGGTACTGTGCACAGGGACCAAAGTGCAAATACCCAAGAGTCTGGGGAGTCTGGTGCAATTAACCCAGCAAAACACGTGCGATGCGCGTGTCTGGGGCACTCAGGGACCCAAATTTAAGAAAAATAAGTTCTGAGGGCTTATTGGTAACAAGCACCAATAGTCCAAGGGCTTATCTGCAAATAACCCAAAAATATCACGCACATGTCGAAATAAATCACGCACAGGGGTATAAATGCAAATAAACTAAAACATTCATTCCATTGATAACAACCAGAACTACAGGGGCATGAGTTGCAAATAAACCAGAAAAGCACGTGACGAAGCACGTGTCACACAACGTACAGGGGCATAAATGCAAGGAAAATAAAGTACGGGGTCCTCTATGCAAATGTACCAAAACTTAAACAACTATGCTAAATATTTACAAGACTAAAAACGAAATAAAATAACTAAGAGGGCCTAAGGGTAAATTACCCTTTATTATGCGGACCGGCTGGATGGATGCCACGTGGAGGGGTCTACGGTGTGGATCAGCTGCAGCTCCAACGCTAGGGTCCTCGATGTGATCCGACGCTCGAGGTTCAGCCACGTGTCTGATCGAGCGGCTGTGGCTTCCTGCGGCTAAATCTGGCGCATCGGATGGATGGAATCGATCCTCCTGATGATCGGGCGGTGACCGCTGCTCCCCAGATGGACGGTTCAGATGAAGTCTGGAGCTGGAGGACGAATCGAACGACAACTGAGGATGCTGGAAGAACAGGTCCCCGGCGAGACTCGCCGGCCTCTGGTGTGCGCTAGGCTCCTCCTGGAAGCACTCTGAAGGTCGGAGAAGAAGCGTGGGGTGCTCCCGCGTCTGCCGGTAGGCTCCGATGATCCAGCTGAGCTCCGAGGAGCTCGGGCGAGGTCGGCGGAGCTGAGCCTCCTGGCCTGAATGACCAAAGCCCTCAGATGGGCTTAGTAGCACCTGCAAAGACCACCAAGAGACTCGCGGGTCGAGGGCAAATTGCCTCGACCCGGTTAGGCGTAGCGACGGTGAACTGTGGGTCGAAATGGCGAGCTCCGGCGAAGGGGGTAGACGGAGGTGCTCGACTCCCAGCTCCTGTGCGAGCTGGGTTGAGTGGAGGGGTGAAGAAGGTGCGTCGGAGAGAGGTGGATGCGATGGTCGACTCCGATGATCGAAAGGGGTGATGGAGTGGTCGGAATCAAAGATGGACGGCGGCGGCGTGATTTGGGCGTAAATGGAAATCAGAGAAAAAGATAAGCTATCGGAGCTACCTGGGTGGTCGGAGAGACTGGGGAGGAGCTGGGGAAGCTCCTGGTCATCGCCTCGAGGAGCGTCTCCCTCCGAGGCTCGGAGCTCACGCTGGTGGCGGAGCTACGGCGGCTGTGCTCGCCGGATCTATGGCCAAGCTCCCTCTCCTCGCTTCGACAGGCTCAGACGCAAGCTGTCACTCTCGCGCATCTACTGGAGCTCACTAAGGGTGGAGACAAGTGACCAAAGATGCTGAAATGGGGTGGCGGAGCTCGCTTATGTACGTTGGAGGGGTTCGGGAAAGATGGCTCGGGTAGGGCGTGGAGGCGCGCGGATCCCGAGGTGGATGGCCCGGCGAGGATGTCGGATGTGGCAGGAGTGAAACGGACCCGGGTTTAGGTGGGATTCAATCGGGTTTAGGCGCTAGAAATTAGGGAAGTCGGGTCGGGCGCTTAAATCCGCAGAAGGTGGTCCTGGGGGGGGGGTAGTTGACCGGGCGGTCAACATCCCCAGGAACCAACAGGAATCGGCCACGTGGCTGTATCTTGAAGGTGAAAATTAAGGTAGCAAATGGCCGATTTTGCAAAAAGTTGAAACATGAAATATTTTTATTTTATTTTTTTTTCTATTTTTTAGTGATTTTTAATAATTTTTTCGAAATAAAAATAAGGTATATACATAGTATGTACTATACAAGTATATGTATACAATTAGGGTTTTTAATTTAATTTTTTTGATTTTTTAATTATTATTTTTGTGCAATTTTATTCCTATTTTATATTTTATTTATTTTCATTATAAAATAAGGAATAATAAGGTATTTTTATTTTATTATTATTATTTATGTACATAGGTAAAATAAATACATATGTACATCTATATACATGGTATATGTACAATGTATTTTTGTATTTTTAATTTTGCTATTTTTATTTTGCTTTTGTTTTAATTGTTTTTATTTTATTTATTTACAATATATAATATAGATTATTCACAAAAATTATAAAAATTGATTTTATTTATTTACAAGGTTAGGTAAATATGGAAGAGTGATATATATATATAAGATGAAAAGGGGTGTTTTTGTTTTTGTTTTTGATTTTTAACTTTTTCTTTTGTTTTTATATTTATAAATATATACAAGTGTTTACAAGCATATTTTTGGTGAGGAAAATATCTTTATTTTATCTACATAAATATTTACACATGAGCCCCTATCTCCCTCTACTTTGGCTTTTATGCGGTCAGGCCCATGCTGAGCCCTCCCTTGGGTTAGGTTGCTCAATATTTACTCTAAATATTTCCCTCCTTTTCTTTTTAATCTTTATTCTTTTATTTTTGCACAAAAACATGCTAATTGTATATTTTTACACAATGCATGCTTTTGGTAATTATTTCTATTTACACACATCTACATGTATTTGCAAAGGTTTTTGTAACTAAAATATAAGAATAAAGAGTGATGAATGGGTATTCATCACCGGCCACCTGTTCCTCCAGGACCTTCAGGCACCGTTAGATCAACCTTCAGATCCAGTTTCAATCTCCACCGTCCATTCGAGGAGCAGCCTTCACCGTCAATCCTTGGAGGGTTGATCTGCACCGTCCGATCAGAGAGGTTTTCCCACATCGCACCAGAGCCATCCGATTTCACACGTGGCGAGACCACCGCCGCTCGATCAGGACGAAGGCTTCCTTTGTTGGGCGCCACCCCTTCCTAGCCGTCCATCAACACACGTGGCGTCCATCCGTCGGCCTACTTAATAAAGGGTAATTTATCCCTTAGGCCCTTATCTTTAGTGTAGTTTCATTTCAGTCCTGTAAATATTTGCTGCATTTTATTTACGTTGGTACTTTTGCACTTTGGACCCTATCTTGTCTGCTTATTGCATGTATGCCCCTGTGTGTAGTATGTCACGTGCATCGACACGTGTTTAGTTGGGCTATTTGCATGATTCACCTTGTAGTTCTGGGATGTTACTTAATGAATGAATCTTTTTAGATAATTGCAAGTATACCCCTGTGCGTGAGTTATTTGTGCATGTGCGTTATTTTAGTGGGTAATTTACACTGAGGCCCCTGGACTTTTAGTACGTGTTACTAATTAGTCCAGGAACCTTATTTTTCATGCAAATAGGTCCCTGAGTGCCCTAGGTCACGCGCTTTGCGCGTGGATACTTGGGAATTTTGCACCGGACCCCCTGGAACTTATTTTAATTGCATTTAGGTCCCTGTATACTGTGCCCTTGTGTTTGATTTTAATAAAATAGCAAACTCACTCCAAATTCGATGAAAATTGGACACAGCTCCTGCCATGTTGTAAATTTTTCTAGAGTTTTTGGGGACATTTTTGATTTCATCTACTATTTTTAAAAATTCAAAAACTCGCATTTTCTTCACTGTCTGACTTGAAAAATCACAAAAAATATTAAAAATCATCTAAAAATTACAAAAAATTAGTTACTGTTTAGTTTGTCTTGCTTGATTTTCTGACCAATTTTGGCCACTTTTCATTATATAAACTCATAAAAATTACAAAACACTAAAAATCTCATAAAAATTCTAATAAATAATTTAAAATCCAAAAATAATAAATGTAGTGTCTAAATTTTCCTTGTTTCTTTCTCTTTACAGGAAAATTTCCTCCAGGCTTATTAGGGGCTTTTAGGTATTTTATCTAAGTCCCTCAATCTCGGCTGGACAATACCTTCATTTTCTTGCATTGTTTTTTTAGAAAATTAAATAAAAATCAGAAAAATACCAAAAAATAATCAAAAACAGTAACAATCATAAAATACACAAAAACATTTTTATTTGAATTTTTGAGTGATTTTTGATGCATTAAATAAATTGTTGTGTTGGCTTGTTTATTTGTTTTCCTTATTTTCTTAATTAATTAAAAATCCAAAAAATTTTAAAAAACAATTAAAAATCCACCAAAAAGAATTTTATTTCATTTTATTCCTTTTTGAGACTACTTCGTAGGCCGCAAGGCTATCACGTGTTCCTTGTGTTCGATCCTGGCCGCTATACCAGGTTAATCTAATAGCGAGACCGCTCTTTGGTTTTGATTGATTCTTATCGTATTTGGTGGTCCATTTTTCTCGATTGGCACCGCTTGGTGACTTGGGTCGCAACGAACCTTGATACCTTTTACCCGAGTTGCTTGGCCTGTCATCACAGCCCCAGGGCTTCATAGATGAGGATGGAAAGGTATGCAAGCTAAAGAAATCCATCTATGGGCTCAAACAAGCTTCTCGTAGCTGGAACATCAGATTTGACGAAACCATAAGGAGTTATGATTTTGTGCAGAATCCTGATGAACCTTGTGTATACAAGAAGCTTAGTGGGAGCGCCATTGTGTTCATCGTTCTTTAGTAGATGATATACTTATCATTGAGAATGATACAGGAATGATGACCAGTGTGAAGATTTGGTTGTCTCATACCTTCGAGATGAAAGATCTTGGAGAAGCCTCTTACATCTTAGGCCTGAAGTTGTTCAGAAACCAAGAAAAGAGAATATTGGGATTATCACAACATGGATACATTAAGAAGATTCGCGAACGATTCCGTATGGATAGTTCTAAGAAAGGATTCCTCCCCTTAAGACATGGTATCCATCTGTCTAAAGGGATGTCTCCTCAAAGTATTGAGGAAAAGAAGGCCATGGCTGGATGCCCCTACACATCAGCTGTAGGAAGCTTAATGTATGCCATGATGTGTACTAGGACAGACATCTGCCATGCAGTGGGAGTGGTAAGTCGTTACAATCATGCTATGGAGAGCAACACTGGAATGCAGTAAAGAACATATTTAAATATCTAAAACAGACGCAAGATTACATCTTGGTCTATGGAGATGGTGATCTCCAAGTCTTGGGATATACAGATTCAGACTTCTAGTCGGATATTGATGATCGAAAGTCGACATCAGGGTTTGAATTCCTGTTGAACGGTGGTGCTGTGAGCTGGAGAAGCAAGAAGCAGGACACTACAACGGATTCAACAACAGAAGCCGAATACATTGTCGCATCGGATGCTGCAAAAGAGGCGGTGTGGTTGCGTAAGTTCATCTTGGAGTTTGACGTAGTTTCCTCTGATACTCCCATCCCGTTACTCTGCGATAACACGGGAGCCATTGCCAAAGCAAAGGAACCCAGCTTGCATCAAAAGAACAAGCACATGGAAAGGAAATACCACATCATTCGGGAGATTCAAAAGCTTGGTGATATCATCATCACCAAGGTGGTCTCTACCGACAACATTGCTGATCCTCTTATCAAACCTCTAACATAGAAGATTTTTGACCAGCAGGTAATGAGTATGGGTTTACATATTGTACCTGAATGGTTCTGAGGGCTAGTGGGAGATTGTTAGACTTGTGAGCCCCGGGCGAACCATTCTTACAATAAATGTTGTTGTTATATATATGTTTATCAATAAAAGTTATTGATGTTTCATTCCCTTCCTGAAATTAAATGAATGAATGCACTATAGGGTCCCTCTGTACAATTAGGGTTACTATGGCCATCTTGATGATCATATAGCTGTTGATTCATTAAATGAATCATAGAGGCTGGTGTTTGGATGAATATCTAAAGAGTTAGATAGAGGACTCATCAAGCACCGTCAAATGATTATTAAGAGATGATCTCCAGCCTGAGTAGGAGATGGCAATCCTTTCTCACATAGGCTGATATCTGATGAATCTCGTATTCATCATGCTAAAATTAGTCATTTAGGCTCTATTCCCCATCATTCACCTGTAATTAATCATTAATAGAGCATTATTAGCCATCATGCATGTGTGAATAATATCTGCATTTCATCATGCATAATTGCATTTAAAATCCCCAGTGTAAATTAGCCCAAAAAAGCTGCTAACTTCTCACATTTTTAATTAATTCATCCTAACTCCGATTCACCCCAAACCACCTCCATTGTCTAGATATTACTAACTTTATTAGATAAAAAAATACAAAAAATTACTAACCCCAATAAGTGTCAAATAACCCCAAAGTCAAATTTCACATCTGACAGACTAAAATGAGCATATCTCCCACATACAGTGTCCGATTTTGGTCTACTCACTTTTAAAGTACTCCATTTTCAAATCCCTTCAAAATAAGACCAATTTCGTAAAATTCGGAGCTCATATGTGAAAGTTGGATTTTGGGCCTCTTTTGCGCATTTTGACTTTTTGCTATTTTTGACCTGAGTTTTTATGTGCTTAGTTAACCCTTTTAATTTTATTTCTTTTTTATTTGTGTCCTTTGATGAAAATTTTAATAAGAAATGTAAAAATCCAAATCCAGATCGAAACTGAAATCAAAGAAACTGACCAAGTTCAAGTGTCCGTTGTCGGTCTGTACAAAAGTCGTGTGCTTCTTACTTTTATTTTATTTTCCTAATTTCTTATCCACTAAAAATCCAAAAAAATTAGATTAATGTGTAATTAATTTTCTTATATTTTATCGTATTTTTTCTCTAATTTTTATCCCCTTTAAAACCACCAAAAAATACAAAACACCAAAAACCCGGTTTTCTATACACATGGAGAACCGCCAAAAATACCACTTCTCACAGATGACCTCTTTTTCTCATGGGTCCTTCATGAAAATTGTAGATCTCCTCGAGACGAACAACTTTCGTGAAGAAAATTTTTCGATCCGAGGTCATCTTCTATCTCTTTTTCCCCTCCAAAAATCTAAACAATTTTTTGGTGCCACGTGGCAGCTCCAGGGCGTGCCACGTGGCACCCCACCTGCTGCGTCTCTCTCCAGGCGCACGTGCCACGCACGTGCCGCCTTCTCCTCCCGCGCGCACGTGCGCGGCACGTGCTGACCCTCCTTCTTCCTTGCGCTAACGCCCCTCCCTCCTCGTAACGGCCGCCGCCACCACCCATCTCCGGCCGTTACGACAGCAGCCTCTCCCTCGCGCGTAACGCTTCCCTTCCTCCTCCTATAAAGTTGCTGCACCTTCAGCTCCTTCAACCCATCCGCCCTTCTCCAAGCGTGGCCGGTGACAGCGGTCGGAGGCGTGATCCAAGGCTCGATAGCCTTGTTGTAGATCCATCCCCGGAGCTTCAGAGCCTATCGCCGCCTCCGCCACGACGATTGGGCGATAACTAGGAGCAGGCCTTCAGCCTCTCCATTCCCAGGCGAACCCATCACCTCCATTTTTGCCATTTCTGTGCAGGTCCACCTCCAGCCGTTCAGTCACCTCCGACCGCCTCGTGCGGACCCTCCGCCTCCAGCAGCCGCGCAAAGCTGCTCCGCTCAGCCGCACCTTCGCCCACCAGCCTCCGCTCGCCGCCGCGCCTCGCCTTCGACGCGCGGGGGTGCCGACCTCCGCGCCTCCGCCTCCTCGCCCAGGCACCCTCTACCGCCGCGAAGAACAACTGCCGTCAGATATGGGCTAACTGCCCTTGATCTGACGGTCCGTAGGCCGCCACGCACCCCTCCCCGAGCCTCGGCCCCAGCCTCGAGGCTCGGGGCCCCCGAGGCTCCGCCATTCGTCAACTAGGCTCGGGACTGTCCAAGCCTGAGCCCCAGCCATCCCGAGCCTCCGGTTTTGCCATCCAAGCCTTGGCTTTGGATCCGAGCCTCCGGCTCGGTGCCCGTGCCTCAGCTTCGTATCGCCCGAGCCTCGCCTCAGCTCCAAGCCTCCTAGCGCACGTGCAGGGCACGTGCGTTCAGGGAAAAAATGCGACTGTGCCCTTCAAGGTTCCTGAAATTGCAGAAATAACCCTGCCAGTGGGTAAATTGCAGGGAAGCTCCTCCGACTTTCAGAAATTACAGATAAGCCCCTCCAGGGACCTCTTTGCAAGAAAAACTTTATTTTATTTACAATTTAGTCCCTATAATTTCAATTGAGCATATCTTTTTCATACGAACTCCGTTTTTAGCATATAATATGTCATTTTGAAGCTATTTTCATGCTCTACAATTTAGCATAGCCTGTGATCAGATTTGAAGTGATTTATTGATAATTATTATTTGAGGGTCATCATTAACTTTTGTAGGTTAATTTTTGACATATTGAGGCTTGAAAAATTAATGATAAATCTGTTGCAGGAGTCCGGTCGAGGATTTCAATTTGATTGACCCATTGTGATCATTGCTGATTATTCTCAATCTTTACAGGGGTTAAATCGAGGATCAATTATTTAACTTTCTATTTGGCTGATCGATGATTAATTTTGAGAGCATTTTGACAGGGTTATTCACTGATTAATATCTTTACCTGCAACTTGGAGTTGATAGATCTTTCTGGGTGTTAATATTATTCGATCTGTGATAATATTTGAGGATTAATTGACTTTATTAATTGATGATTTAAATCGTGAAAAATTACATATCCTGAGCATAAATTCTGTTTATTTTCTTTGCATCATTCCTCCATCATTGCATTGTATATTTTTTTTCGACATAGAAATTAATCGAGCATTATTTGATTATTTAATTTGATTAAAAACCAAGCAACTAAAAATCATCGTTCCCTGTGTTCGACCTTGGTAAACTTACCAAGTAAAAATATTCCACAACATTCAAAGCTTGTGGTATTTTGACGACCGAAATCCGCCTCCTATACTACAATTCATTCTTATTAAAGAGGTGGATTTCGCGTTCATCAAATGGCGCCATTGCCGGGGAACGGCGAATTTTTAGGGTTTTAAATCAATTTGATAATTGATTTTTGTGAAAATTAATTTTTGTGCCATTTTTTTCTCTTTCTATATTTTATTTCTTACTTCTGCTACTAACCGCAAATTCTCTCTTCGAAGACTTCTGGGAGCTGGATTTCGATATTAATTCAAGGATCTGCTATGAAGACCGAATTTTAATTTTGTGAGAGGGAGCTTAGCATATGTTTAATTTTTGCAATATTCTCAGGGTCCCTCTCCTTGAACCCTTGTAATAATTAAGACTGAACATTCCTGTGGTGTGTCGGGTCTGTTTCAACCCCTTCTGTGTGGTTGGGACCCGGCTTGAGTGGCGTAGGACTTAGGCACATATACGCTTGCTTGTTTATTATTGATTGTGCTCGTAATCTCTAGGCCACACTTTTTCACTAATTAAACGCACTATAGATCGTTCAACAGTAGCCAAATTTTAAATCAATTCTTCCCGCTAATAGAACTATCTGTTTAGGGCGTTTTTCATCTGTGCATATCATTTAGTGTAAATTTAAAATTCCTTGTCTTGCATCCCGCATGAAGAACGCGAGGATTCACTGTAAGTCCTTCTCTTAAGCATGCATCATTGATTTACGCTTGCATTGGCTTTTTCGATTCTCCCTCCTCGAGTTTTACCACTTAGGAATTAACGGAATTGGGACTGCTCGTTAGGCGTGAATTTTTGTGCTCACATAAACTACAGTGATCACCTTAATCTAAAATTGGGACTGCTAATTAAGGTGACTGCAAATAAACTGACCTAAAATTAACTCTTGTTTGGTGGAGAGAAACCCACTCATTGTTTGTTTAAGGACAAGATCGCACACCTTAGGGTAGGGCCAAAAACCGAAATACTTCATTCAGACTACTGATTTTAAAAACAATTAGCTACTTTTCAGTGAGGGTCTCGGGTAGCCGTTTACGGTCCGACTTCCCTTAGCAGAGTAGGTGGTTTAGAGGACACCGCGGAAGGCACCGTCCTCAAGTAACACGGGTAGCCGTTTACGGTCCGTACTTACACCTATACTGGCTGAGAGTAGGTGCAACTAGTTGTATGAACTCGGGACAGTCTTTGTGAAATATCTCGGCACCTAACAACTCCGCTTAATCTGCAAGATTGTTTTGTCATTAAATTAAAATTGAAAAGATAAGCGGCCGAACCCTAACGTGCCTTCACCAGAGTTGAGTGGGTAAATCAACGTGTTTGTTTTGTGTTTTATTTGTGTACGTCAAAGACCTTGCAATTGCAAGCAAATCGTGGTTCGCTGATCATTCCATCCCTCTTGACAAGATGTCGGCACGGTGGTCTTCTTTCCCGATCTCCACGACCATGTCCCGATATTCTTCTCAGCTATCATTCTCTTCCCGTCCATACATCCCACCCTATGACCACACTTCTTCTTGGAATAGTCCTATCTCACATTCTGATAATTTTATGGACACGAGAGAGAGACCAGAATCGAGGATGAACAATAGAGTGACCGCTATTGATAGTAGAACACAATTTCCGGTCACTAGGATCTCACAGCCTCTTGAACCATCCTCTACTCAAGATGACTATCCTCTTGAGTATAATCAATTTTCCTTCGACAATCCACGAGAAAACCAAAGTCAAGGAAATACAACTCATGACCAGACCATAATGTTTATGAACAATCAACACTCTACTCGAGGTTACATGCCATATTCACGACAAATAGAGACTGATTATTCCATCACTAGTCATGAGATGTTTGAGGATGAGATTGCTCGAATTAATCATAGAGCAGACACTTTAACTATGAGAATATATGATCTCATCCAGTCAATGCAAAATTCAGAAGAAGTGAGGCCACCACCATGCGAACCACTGGATCATCACAATCAAACACAACCACTGACCTCTGACCCCCCGACTGACCATATTACAGAAAATACCAAAAAATTTGAAAAATTTGAAAATTCAAAAAAATTGGACAATTCCGAAATGGAAGCATTTTGCAAGAGTCTGATCTTAGAGCTTCCATTAATCAAAGCCATAGAATATGTGCCCGATCTTAAGAGATTTGTGAAGAGTCGACTGATACCCAAAAAGACGGGCAAGCAACGATCCAGGACTGAATATCATGTCATATCTATGGCTAGTTCTTTGGTGATGAATCATAAACTCAAAAGCCGCAAAGTCAAGCAATTGACTCGGGTCACATGTGAAATTGAGAATTCTATATTCACTCATGTTCGGTTGGACGATGACTCCACATTAAACATCCTCCCGAAGTCCGTCTTTAATCAACTTAAATTCGGACAACTCAAAAAGACTAGGGTGATCGTTCAATTACCTGATCGATCTATCAAAAGACCGCGGGGGATCGTTTCTGTCGTTGTAAATTTCCGAGGTAAAGAACATAAGGTGGACTTTACGGTCCTTGACATTGAGCACCCCGGAAGGATGTCTGAGTCTCCTATTATTTTAGGAAAGCCGTTCTTAGCCTCCGCTAAGGCGATTGTCGATTGCGAGACTCAGGAAATCAAGTTCCCGAACTCGGACCACAATGAACACGACCCCAATGACACATCATGCTCTGAGGAAAATCAACTTGAAACCAACAGTTATGATCAGGAGATAAATAATTCACATTATCAGAAATATCCACATGACACATTGATACATACCCTAGGAGAGTCACCTAAGGAACTGACTGTTGGACAAACTTCGGATTCTCACCACCCTATCACTGCTCCTAGGAAAATTCAAGATTTTGGAGCTTCTGAAGAATTGGACCATATTTTTGAAGATCACCACGATTATTTGAGTGGTCCAATCTTTGAGTCGGCAATAATTCATGAGATACTTGAACCATATAAGGAACCGACTCTAGAAACATCTGATGTCACCAAAACTCATGATCATTCCGAAGTGACATCAACACCCCCAGCCATAAACCACAAGATCCGCAGGAACACTCTCCCTCGACCAAAGCAGTGCATGACCCTTCAAGAATTGGTCGACTTTTATGGAGATTCATCTGATGAGGAAATCACAAATGCCACACCGGTTACTCAAGACAGGGAGATGAAGACTGTCCAACTTCCTCCCAATACTTTCCAAGGAAACAAACCGACCAAGAAAGTCACCTTTGACCTTAGACATCAGGTGATTTCTGACGAGTCCTCGTCCGGTCCTGATGAGGTTCATCAGATAAGTGCAATAGGTACAGCTCTGATCCATGGGCACTTACCTCTGATCGACAAAAGTTGGAGATCCTCTGCAGACGACTACTATTCTCCTGAGGATGACTCTGATGATGGCTGGTCTTCTTCATCGGCCCCATCTTCATCACACTCCACATCTCCATACTATCTCCCTCCACACTCCCGCAAGAAGGTTCGTCGCAAACCTCCTTGATCTTGTACATCCGCAAATCTACCCGGTTCCCCATCTTTATTTATCCGATTATACTTAGGCTGACCTGAGCCTAAGTATAGGGGGACCGCTACCATTGTTTATACTTCACTTCTCTTCTTTTGTTTTTAATCCTTCTGTATTTAGTAAGAGCTATGTCAACATTTCACTTTGTGCCATGAGGACATAGCACAAGCTAAGTATAGGGGGTGTGTTTGTATATATTTTATCTACTTTATCCATAGCTCGTACTTTAATCGTTTTTATCTAACATCGGGGATGGGTACAAGTAGTGTGTATAATACCTGCTTTAAAAAAACACAAAAACAAAACAAAAAAAAAGAAAGAAGAAACACCAAAAAAAACATCACTCATGGTCTTGCATTTCAACAAGCATTTCATGCATTCCTTGGTCGATATATTCCTGACACATTCACCATCACTCAAGGCTTGAGGATTTTTGAGGACACTTGATTTCTGAGATCTTGAGATTCTGAGTTAGCCTGCCTTAGTCATTAGGATTTTTGAACTTAATAATCCACACTTCCCTAGTTTGAAAGATTTGAGCGCTATATTGCACTCTTCATCTCTTCTCTACCTTCAAAAAGAATATGATCAGCACAAATCACTTTCCACAACTGCATGATTGATGAGATGAGTTGAGATATCACTTGAGGAACTAAGACTGGAGATTTGAGTTTAGACCCGATCTGATGATATTCGAGGATGGGATAAAGTTAATGAAGGCTGCAGAAAACCTGAGTGTCAGCAAAACCCTCGCCAGTATATGAACAAGATTCATATGCTATCTTTTTGATATTGACCTAAGTGCCAGGGTGTGGTGAAACTTAATGAAATCTGTTGATCAATGTGCGCCAATTTTTGGTAAAAGCAGTGGAGCTAGCCAACAACAGAAAAGCAATGAAATGTCAAAGAAAAGCTCTATTATCCAAGTCAAATTCTAAATGAGCTTCCACCAATGGCGAGCGCTCCCAAACATTTTCAAAGTGTCCACTTGGACCAAGCGCTAATTAGGACCAAGGAGTCGGGCTGACTCGAAAAAAGGGCTCTGCATCGTAAATGCTACAAGTCTGGGTGTCGAAGGTATCTTAGATACTCAAAAGAGACACACCCCGGTGTACTCCCAGAAAAACAAGTGCAGACGACTCCAAATTCTCTTGACGGACACATTGATCAACAAAATAAAAATATACTTGTGTTGAGTAATAAGGCACTCGAGAGGCACCTTGTTCCAATGAAAGGGAGAGAAAATTAGACACAATCCTATGCCCTCCATCAACTGGCCGTCCATATACACTTTCAAGTCTGACAAACTAATGAGACGGTTGACTGAAGCAAGAATAGACTTATTCCCTAGTGTTGAGGATTAGGTCTAGAGGAGAGTCTCTTGGATTGGAACTTTAGGTGATGTCTCGACTTGACTCTCATGAATGCAGTACACTAAGAATCATATCCTTATATTACAAGTACAAACAGAGAGTCTAAAAAATAGAGAAGTTGGATTCCTTTTGATTAAAGTTTGGTTGAGCTCGGAATTTTAGGATCACTCAAATTAAGGGTCTTCTCTGAATTAAGCCTTGAAAATTCACTTACACAGTCAGGGATGTAATCAACTAAGTCATTCATTCATGCTCGGGAACGAGCATGATCTAAGTATAGGGGTATGATGAATCTCGTATTCATCATGCTAAAATTGGTCATTTAGGCTCTGTTCCCCATCATTCACCTGTAATTAATCATTAATAGAGCATTATTAGCCATCATGCATGTGTGAATAATATCTGCATTTCATCATGCATAATTGCATTTAAAATCCCCAGTGTAAATTAGCCTAAAAAAAGCCGCTAACTTCTCACATTTTTAATTAATTCATCCTAACTCCGATTCACCCCAAACTACCTCCATTGTCTAGATATTACTAACTTTATTAGATAAAAAAATACAAAAAAATTACTAACCCCAATAAGTGTCAAATAACCCCAAAGTCAAATTTCACATCTGACGGACTAAAATGAGCATATCTCCCACATACAGTATCCGATTTTGATCTACTCACTTTTAAAGTACTCCATTTTCAAATCCCTTCAAAATAAGACCAATTTCGTAAAATTCGGAGCTCATATGTGAAAGTTGGATTTTGGGCCTCTTTTGCGCATTTTGACTTTTTGCTATTTTTGACCTGAGTTTTTATGTGCTTAGTTAACCCTTTTAATTTTATTTCTTTTTTATTTGTGTCCTTTGATGAAAGTTTTAATAAGAAATGTAAAAATCCAAATCCAGATCGAAAGTGAAATCAAAGAAACTGACCAAGTTCAAGTATCCGTTGTCGGTCTGTACAAAAGTCGTGTGCTTCTTACTTTTATTTTATTTTCCTAATTTCTTATCCATTAAAAATCCAAAAAAATTAGATTAATGTGTAATTAATTTTCTTGTATTTTATCGTATTTTTTCTCTAATTTTTATCCCCTTTAAAACCACCAAAAAAATACAAAACACCAAAAACCCGGTTTTCTATACACATGGAGAACCGCCAAAAATACCACTTCTCACATATTACCTCTTTTGCTCATGGGTCCTTCATGAAAATTGTAGATCTCCTCGAGACGAACAACTTTCGTGAAGAAAATTTTTCGATCCGAGGTCATCTTCTATCTCTTTTTCCCCTCCAAAAATCTGAAATTTTTTTGGTGCCACGTGGCAGCTCCAGGGCGTGCCACGTGGCACCCCACCTGCTGCGTCTCTCTCCAGGCGCACGTGCCACGCACGTACCGCCTTCTCCTCCCGCGCGCACATGCGCGGCACGTGCTGACCCTCCTTCTTCCTTGCGCCAACGCCCCTCCCTCCTCGTAACGACCGCCGCCACCACCCATCTCCGGCCGTTACGACAGCAGCCTCTCCCTCGCGCGTAACGCTTCCCTTCCTCCTCCTATAAAGTTGCTGCACCTTCAGCTCCTTCAACCCATCCGCCCTTCTCCAAGCGTGGCCGGTGACAGCGGTCGGAGGCGTGATCCAAGGCTCGATAGCCTTGTTGTAGATCCATCCCCGGAGCTTCAGAGCCTATCGCCGCCTCCGCCACGGCGATTGGGCGATAACTAGGAGCAGGCCTTCAGCCTCTCCATTCCCAGGCGAACCCATCACCACCATTTTTGCCATTTCTGTGCAGGTCCACCTCCAGCCGTTCAGTCACCTCCGACCGCCTCGTGCGGACCCTCCACCTCCAGCAGCCGCGCAAAGCTGCTCCGCTCAGCCGCACCTTCGCCCACCAGCCTCCGCTCGCCGCCGCGCCTCGCCTTCGGCGCGCGGGGGTGCCGACCTCCGCGCCTCCGCCTCCTCGCCCAGGCACCCTCCACCGCCGCGAAGAACAGCTGCCGTCAGATCTGGGCTAACTGGCCTTGATCTGACGGTCCGTAGGCCGCCACGCGCCCCTCCCCGAGCCTCGACCCCAGCCTCGAGGCTCGGGGCCCCCGAGGCTCCGCCATTCGTCAACTAGGCTCGGGACTGTCCAAGCCTGAGCCCCAGCCATACCGAGCCTCCGGTTCTGCCATCCAAGCCTTGGCTTTGGATCCGAGCCTCCGGCTCGGTGCCCGTGCCTCAGCTTCGTATCGCCCGAGCCTCGCCTCAGCTCCAAGCCTCCTAGCGCACGTGCGTTCAGGGAAAAATTGCGACTGTGCCGTTCAAGGTTCCTGAAATTGCAGAATTAACCCTGCTAGTGGGTAAATTGCAGAGAAGCTCCTCCGACTTTCAGAAATTACAGATAAGCCCCTCCAGGGACCTCTTTGCAAGAAAAACTTTATTTTATTTACAATTTAGTCCCTGTAATTTCAATTGAGCATATCTTTTTCATACGAACTCCGTTTTTAGCATATAATATGTCATTTTGAAGCTATTTTCATGCTCTACAATTTAGCATAGCCTGTGATCAGATCTGAAGTGATTTATTGATAATTATTATTTGAGGGTCATCGTTAACTTTTGCAGGTTAATTTTTGACATATTGAGGCTTGAAAAATTAATGATAAATCTGTTGCAGGAGTCCGGTCGAGGATTTCAATTTGATTGACCCATTATGATCATTGCTGATTATTCTCAATCTTTACAGGGGTTAAATCGAGGATCAATTATTTAACTTTCTATTTGGCTGATCGATGATTAATTTTGAGAGCATTTTTTGATAGGGTTATTCACTGATTAATATCTTTACCTGCAACTTGGAGTTGATAGATCTTTCTGGGTTTTAATATTATTCGATCTGTGATAATATTTGAGGATTAATTGACTTTATTAATTGATGATTTAAATCGTGAAAAATCACAGATCCTGAGCATAAATTCTGATTATTTTCTTTGCATCATTCCTCCATCATTGCATTGTATATTTTTTTTTCGACACAGAAATTAATCGAGCATTATTTGATTATTTAATTTGATTAAAAACCAAGCAACTAAAAATCACTGTTCCCTGTGTTCGACCTTGGTAAACTTACCAAGTAAAAATATTCCACAACATTCAAAGCTTGTAGTATTTTGACGACCGAAATCCGCCTCCTATACTATAATTCATTCTTATTAAAGAGGTGGATTTCACGTTCATCAATATCTGACCGACCTCTTGATGCAGGTCCTTTACATGAGAATAGTGATTCGGAGGTGTCAGATTAGTTAGGTCAATGGGTTGACGTAACGAGATCGAGATAACCTAAGTCCTATGTTGAATGTTGTCACAGCATAGGCACGCATCCTCTGACCGGAGACAGATGTGTTACTATATGTCTGAGTGTGTATATTTGACAGACCAATAGGTTGATGACCTAACCAAGGTCTATACACCGACGCGATGGTGTGCATGTAAGGGCATATGAGTACTACGATCTCTCAAAGAGATCATACATGTTCACTTATGAACCGGAAGATATGAGCTCACTCATGAGGTATTGGGACCGATCAAATTCCATGCATGGTTGTCGTGCTTTGGAAGCATGACATGAATTTGAAGGTATGATATATGCTTTGGGAAAACATATGTTCAATACTAATTCCCTATGACCAAGATTGAGAAACTTGGTGATCAAACCATGAAGAAGACAATGTAAAAATGATCTTGATCTTTAAGTTGATCACATGTCTTTCAGTATGCAGGATGTACATGTATTGAGAATACCTAAGGGTGATGTGATCATAAACGATTGTATAACTATGACGCTTCTATTCCGAGGGAGTAATGAAACAGGTCTGGATTTTAGTAACTCCTCTCAGTAGAGACGCAATCTGATCTTGATCCAAGTGTTGGACATTGGTCTGAATGAGATTCAGATGCAATGAGAAGATTAGATTTACGATCTTGATTTAATCAAGCATCTGTGGGAGGTTCGTAAGATCTGGATTTGAGAAGAGATCTCAACATCCAAGTCACTATACGTGGAACAATACAATCGCCCTGTCCTTATCTCCAAGTATCTACGGAGAAAGCATATTATTCTTGAAGGAGTTCAGGAATAATTCCTATGATGATTTTTGTATCTAAGCAAGAAGGACTTGATGATTAAATGAGATTTAATTATCAAATATAATATAATAAGATTCATATTGTGAGAATGATTATCCAAGATAATTGAATGAGATTTAATTATCAAGGATTACAGAATAAATATCTGAATATTATAAATGTGATTTATAATATATATATCAAAGAGAGAGAGAGAGAGATAATTTGTAAATAACATTTGTTAATTATTAATGTGGATTGGATTCACATTAATTGATTAATTGGAAATGTGATTTACAAATTAGTTTGGATTGTGAATATGATTCACATATTTTTCAATGGCATGATTAAAATATTCACAAATTAATTTGGAATTAATTTGGTGGATAATTTTGTGATAATGGTTATTACAAAATTTATTAAGAGATAATGGATAAAATAAAGAGGCGATAAAATCACCACAAAAAAGGTGGCGTCACCTATATGTGACGCCCCCTATTTTTGGGGGTGATTAATTATCTCCTCCCTTTTTATCTTATTATCTCTTGATAATTAATTTATATTAAATTAAATTATGTTGATGATAATTTAACATATATTTGATTTAAATATAAATTAATGTTGTTGGTTTTAACCAACAACAATCATGACCATTGATTAATGCATGGATCAACCTAGTCGTTGGATCTATGTGTGCCATGGATTGAGATCCATTGGATCCCAAACTAATATATAAGAAGGGCAACGCTAGCCCTTTCAAGGTACATAATCAAGAGTTGTACAAGGTTACTACTCTCTCTCTCTCTCATTCTCGCCTAAAAACTCTCTCTCTCTCTCTCTCTCTCTCTATCTATTCAAGGTGGCCATCCATCATGTACATTAAGAAAGATAACCTCTTGCCTTCGCCTTCGACGACTCGAGGATCTCCATCTTCTTTGGGGCTGCTTGCTCTAAAGGAAGATGACGGATTTCGTTGGACGAAATCAGGGGATTCGTAGCTTGGATCTTCATCGAGGATTGCGAGAAGAACGTGTCTCATCATCGCGCCCGCAAGTGCCATCTTCGTGGATCGGACTTGAGACAGGAGGACCTCTTGTTTTAGAGATCTTGTGATCGCAACCACACTTCAAGAGGTATTTCTTATACTTTGTAGTTTGATGAAACGATCCAAGAAATGTTCTTGTGATCATGCGGTTTCATCACTTGATTAAAAAATTTAATTTCCGTCGAATCTAGCGACTAGTGCGACTAGTCGCCCCGATCGCATATGATGCGATCAATACGCTTCCGTGATGCGCTTGAATATTCTCAATATCCTTCAGGGAGGTGCGGGGGAGGGAGGAGGAGGGAGAAGAGGTTGGGGATTTGGAGTGGTTTTGGGTCATAGACGAGCTGAGGAAGGTTTGGGGGTCCAAGGAGTTTAAGGGGAAAGATGAAGACATAAAAGGATTGCAGCAATCACAGTAGGATGTGGTTTGGTGAGATTAACTCAATGAAATGGTTTAGTTAATGAATTAAACTAACGAGGATTCATGACGTAAGATGGAGTGAGATGGTTTAGTTAATGAATTAAACTAATGAGGGTTCATGATGTAAGATGGAGTGAGTATTCGATCTTCTGAGTATAATTCATGATTTTGGAGGATTCAATACGTAAATATGAAATCATACAATATTATGGTTGTAAAAATCCTTAGGCTTTCATTTCATCTGAATTAATTGCTGTAAAAGTTTACATGCTACATGTTCGGATAACTTGTTTGATTTGTTGTCTAGTCTAAAGATTCGTTAGATGATATCCTCCAAACTACGATATTATGCAAATCAATATGATTGATAGGGAAATAAAGAAATGTTTGAGATAAGATATTCTATATCAAGAACATGATAAAGACTGTTTACATTGTAAGCATAGCTACAAATCGGTTAATGTTTTTTTTTCTCACGGATATTAATCTTACTAGTCTAGCTACTAATCATTACATGGGGATATGATGATCGAATCTATGTTTTATAAAATGAGAATGAAATGGGCTTCCCCCCTTCAACTCGATCAATTGTAACAAATAAATAAAAATGACATTAGTGCAACATTGATGTTCCAATTCCTTTCTGACCTTTATTCCATCATGCTCATACTTGCAATATGCTAAAGAGAAATGATCCTAAGATATAATACCTTAACTGATTCACATATACAAATTTTGTCCTACGACAACTATTAATACAATGATTTGTTATTGTATTTCCAATAATAAATTTAGAACAACGAACAACCATACAAGAAAATTGATGTAAGACAACGAATAATTTAATCTTCATTGTCATATGTAGTTAAATATAAAATATGAATATTAGTCGTTGCTTACTTCTTTAAATTCATAATGAATATGGTATTGTTGCTATATTCCTCGTATTATTTTAGAAAAAATATTCATAGTCATTCATCAGAAAGCAGCTCGTACCTGTCATAAGTTCAATACACATCAGAAGATTTCCACCCGCACATGTATGTGGCAAAATAAGTCAGTCCAAAAAGACAATGGGTATTTACCCACAAAAACAATAAATATAATAGCAAGTAATCATAAACCTAGATTATGATTCCAAAAAGAACTGGATGACAGGCAAATGGGGACATAAGCAAAGATCTCGATATTTTAATCCCTCCGTAAAAGAAGCTTGCATTTAGAGGAAGGGCCCAATTGTCGTGTGTCAACGATCCCGAAGTTTGGAG
Source organism: Ottelia alismoides (assembly GCA_037367405.1). Lineage (NCBI taxonomy): Eukaryota > Viridiplantae > Streptophyta > Magnoliopsida > Alismatales > Hydrocharitaceae > Ottelia > Ottelia alismoides. The sequence goes on along the minus strand of JAZKJV010001089.1, from coordinate 1,371,792 downwards.
ACGTCCCCCATCCACGATTCCTACAAAGATATAAAAAAGGAGCCGATATTGTATGTGTGGGGGAGGGGGGAGGGGAGGCAACAATTATTAAGTTAGATGAGAAAGCCTTCTTATATGGGGTTCATGGGGCTGCCCCGTCCCATTTTTGGGCAAATTTTTTTATTTTTTTTTGAAAAATATCGTCATGTATATTCATCCCTATATCCCTTCTATATGCCATTCAAATTTCTTCATAAACAGAGACTCCTACGGCCTCCATCCAGACATGGTCGATTTCAAAAATCCTGCGACCGTTAAAAAAATGACATCTGGATGGAGGTCGTAGGAGTCTCTGTTTCTGACGAAATTCAAATGACATATAAGAGGGATATAGGGATGAATATACATGGTGATATTCTTCCAAAAAATAAAAAAAATTGCGAAAAATGGGGGTGGGGGCAGCCCCATTCTTCCCTTGTTATATAGGGGTAATTTAACCCAACCGATTGCACATTTAATCTGTGTGGGGGTTCACACTAGCTCTAATTGAGCAAATATCATAAGCTTCATTGATGATGTGATCTAGGTTGATCCGGATTTCATCAAAAGTAAGCTTACATCACATTTTTCAAATGAGCCACCAAATTGTGAAATGTATTTCTTAGTATTCCCATTTTGTTTCCTTAATATTTGTTGTGTCTTTCCACTTCATCATATTTTCAAATTTCTCATACGTTGATGGTATTGCACATTTCTTAAATAAGCTTTTCGTAAATTCACACTCATTGAAGAGGTGGGAGTAATTTTCAAGGTCTGTGTTGCATAAAAAACATCTATTTACAGAATGAATTCACATTTTACCAACTAATCTTATGAGATAATCTTGTTGTGTGCCAACATCCAGATGAGATAATATACTCGTGGCTCCAATATAAATCTAGTTTTCCTAAATTTGGATTGGATTAGTGATATGACTCACTCGTCAACCAAAATAAAATATAGACTTTTTTGTCGTTGACATTTTCACAGATGGTATCCCGTTTGAATAGATCAAATATCTCTCTTATCTTGGTTTAATATTCCATGGGTATTGGTCTGTTTCAATTTCAATACCTCAATCGATCTCTATATAGCTAATGGTTGTTTGTTTTGTAGAGCTTCGAACCAGTTGAAACATGCTTTCCAGCAAGACATCTTAAGGGGTGGGTAACTACAGAGATGATCTTTCCAATGCGATGACGAGACTCCCTCTCCCAGATTTTATAAATAACCGATTTAAGGTATGTCAATCCTTTTAAAACTTTTACAATCCAAAGAGTGAGATTGTTTTAGACCCTCTTGATTTACAATAGGACCGTCTCGAAAGTGAGCCGCACTTATAAGCTCTCAAATCCAAGTTTTTTTTGGGTCCATCACACCTAAAGTATTCTTTGTTTGTAAGGCATTATTAAACAAGGTGAGGTTTAGAATACCCTAACCATCATTTGAGGTGGAGCACATCACTTTGGCCCAAGCGACCTTTGGTGCATAATGTGTCGTGGTGTTTCCGGACCATAGGAAATTTCTCCTAATCTTGTCATTTTTTTATTATCCATTCCGGAATCTTATAGCAAGTCATCACATGAGTGATAATAGGGGTTAGTGAGGAGTTTAGAAGAGTGATTCATACCGGGAGCAGAAGGATCTCGGCCTTCTAACCTTGAAGTTTGGAGGAGAATTTTTCCACTAAGAGAGACCAATCCTGAGAATTTGTTTTTTTATAAAGGGAAACTTAGGTAATCAATTGGGAAGGAACCCAAATTCCAACCTAGAATTTGTTTTGATTCCTCCATTTCGGAATGAGATAAATTAATTCCATAGAAGATAGATTTCGAGTGATTGATTTCAAGTCCCGAGAGACAGTTGAATATCTTCAAGGTTGTGAGTACATCTTAAGTTCTTCATTGTATTCCAAGAAGATGAGAAGACCATCTGTGAACTGAAGGTTGATTATCATTGTCTTCATCCCTTTCTTAAAAAAATCCTCTACATTTCCCATTCTCAGCTAGTTTGGCCAACATTGCATCAAGCACCGATAGTGCATGGATAAAAAGAAAAGAAGATAAAAGGTCACCTTACCTAATATCCTTTTCCGGGTGCAGGAAGCCAACCAAATTCCCATTTATCTTAAAAAAATGCCTGCAATTTCCAGCAGAATCATGATCCATGTAACGAAGATAGTAGGGTAATTTGTCACGTTAAGAGTGTCCACAATGAAAGACCATCTCAATGTGTCAAAGGCTTTTCTAAAGTCAATTTTATTGAACCCATACGGTCCCATTCATTTAAAATGAATAATTTAAATGAGTAATTTAACAAGATTATATGACAACAAACCAGGTTAGGCTTTTCTCTATTCCTCACAATGAATAATTTAACTAGGTTATATCTTTAACATCAAAAGATATGATAACATTCAAACTATTCATTGTCTTAAGTACAAATCCTTGTAGTATAATACTCATTGCAAAGTCAAATTCAACTCTTAAAATTCACAACAACGTCATAGTTATTGTTAATAATATTTATATGATGATCATTGGTAGAATTTCATCACACTTTATAGTATATATTAATTCAGTAACGACACACAGAAAAATTCTTTAAAAATTATAACAAATAACTTCTGATATATGACTCGTCCTAGCTTCAACATAGCAACAAATATGAAATTCATTATCAATTTCAAGAATTACGCATTCCATTATATTTGATTGCAAAAAATAATTTGATCATTTTTGTCATATTTTCCGATGTAAGTTCATAACCACGAATATTATCTATTACAAAACCATCTTTTTTTCCGTTGTAATTTGCAACCAACGACATATTCGTTGATAAAATTTCATATAGCAATTATTATTCCTTGACTTTTTAAATAAAATTTATAATAATTGTTACTGATTTTTTAACTATAAGAAGAAAAGTTAACTGATAGTCGTGGTTATATTGCTTTGCTAACAATATAGTAACAAGTATGACACTTATTCCGAATTTAAAGAATCAAGCATTGGAAAATATTTGTTGTTATATATTTAACTACTGAAGATATGACATTGTCATATATGATTCATAACTAACAATATATCGATAAATACGATACTTGTTGCATAACGAAGGAACCAAGCAATGAATAGTATCCGTTGTTATATACATATATAACTATTAGGTGTATGGCAATAGATATTAAAATCCATTTTCATAGGTCAATTTGTTGCATTGACAAATAATTTAACCATGAATGGTATTCACAATTATAAATTTAGCCCAAAGTTACATCAAAATGGGTTTAGACTGACTTTTTTTAAATATGTGTCTTTATATTCACTAAAAAAATGAGCTATAGTGACCGTTTTGAAAAACTCCGTCACTAAATCAACTGTTCTTAAATATATAATGATGATATTATTCGTTGCGAAATGAGTTTTGTAGTCAAAATTAGCAACGAATATCATATCTGTTGTTATATCATTAGCAACGATCCACGTAGTGACGCTTATTCGTTGTTATTTTTCAAAATTTTAATTAATCGTCGCTAAATTTTGAACTAAAAAAATAGCAACGATTAGTTGATATTTTGAAAAATAGCAACGGATAAGCGTCGTTATGTGGACCGTTGCTAATGATATAACGACAAATGTGATATTCGTTGCTAATTTTGAGTACGAAACTCATTTCGCAACGAATAATATCGTCATCATATATTTAACAACGGCTAATTTAGTTGGATTTTTTTAAACCGTCACTATAGCTCAATTTTTCCGTAGTGATTGTCCGGTATTAAATATACAGTGATAATATTATTTATTGTAAACTAATTTTGTATTCTTGAAATTAGCGATGGATGTCATATCCGTTGTTATAGACAATGCATATACCAATGCTTATCTGTTGTAATTTTTCAAAATTTTAGCTAATCATTGCAAATAAAATTTTAAAAAATAGCAATATATAACATTACTATGTGGATCGTCGCTAATAATATAATAATATATAGGATTTTTATCACTTGCGCCCCTATGAGATATCGCAATGTTAGTTATACCCCTATCTTTTTGGTAATATCAGTTGTGCCCCTCACTTCTTTCTCCATTATCACTTGTATCCTTCCGTCAGATTGACCGTCAATGAGTTGACTTAACCATGATTTTTTTCAAACCATAGTGCAGTTAAGAGGGGTATAATTGTCCAGACATCTTCATCTTCTTCCTCCTCCATTTGTACTTCTTCCTTTCTCTTCATAATTTCTCTCTCTTAATTACACCTTCATGCATCCATCGAATTTCTAAAATGTTTGCATTTTCACGGAAATATCACTCATTACGGATCAAACGATGAATTTTATTGATTTTTTTGATGGATTTTTTTGAATCAAATAGTTAAAAATTTATCTTATCTTATCTTATCTTTTCAGACAGAGACCACCTCCGCCTTTCTCGGCCTTCCCCACCCGAGGTCCACATCGTACACCTCACCCTCGAACTTGCGATCCCGAACGGCGGATCCTTCCTCCCGGCCCTACTGCTGTGGTGATGCCAACGGCAATATTTCCATAATCCCCGGGGCTGTGTGGGCTGAACCAGTGATCAAAAAGCCCCTTCTTCTTGCTCACGGTACACCTCATGTCTCGCAGCAGCTGATCATTGTACCAGTTGTGCAGAGCCCCCATACTTGACATGCTCAGGCAGTATTTCTTCCTGTGTTTCTGCCACTGCAATACGTTGTCCTCCATCCCTCCACCTTATTGGGGCCTCCCCTTCTACATCATAGAGCCTATCCGCTGCCATGGCCTCCGCCGGAGACGCCGTCGACAAGCTCGTCATCTTCCTCGCAAAGCGCGACGGCATAGACAAGCTCGCGTCAAGACCTTCCAGTACGTATCCAAGCTCGTCCACTGGCTCGCCGAGGCCACTCATCCCGACGTCGCTGACCACGCCAAGAAGTGGGAGGTCGCATCAGGCCTCAGCCGTAAGGCCTTCCGCACGGGCGCTTCCTCACCGGCTTCAACACCAGCCGTCGTAACCTCGGGAGTACGCCTTTCTACCGCACCGTCGCGGTGGTTGCTAGTGCCGGGGAGATGATCTACTTCTTCTTCGACCACCTCCTGTGGCTGTCAAGGGTCGGGGTGCTCGACGCGGAGCTCGCGAGGAGGATGAGCTTCGTATCGGCGTTCGGAGAGACAGTCGGGTACGTGTTCTTCAAACTGGCAGATGTGGTAGCGATAAAGAAGGGGCTGGGGGCTGACAGAGTGATGAGGTCGATGGCCGTGGCGGCGAACCTCGCGGATTTGGTGATCGCGATAGCGAACGTCGAGCCCAATCTGTTCTGCAGCCATACGGTGACACTGGGGATCAGCGGGCTGGTCTCGGCGTGGGCCGGTTGGTACTGGAACTGGCCGTCGTGAGTGAGGAGGGATCCGAGAAGGTTCCTTCAGAATTCCATTGGATACCTCTTTTGCTTATGGAATATTAGATTTAATCTAGTATTGAATACTGAAAAAAAATCTAGTATCAGAATGACTCAGCAACATGTCTTTCTTCCTATATAGCTCCCGGAAAGAGAGGGCATAATTGATACCAATAGATATACGGCGCTTATAAAAGAAAGGCCCCCAAACTATTAACACCACCTATAAGGGGAGGAGGACGAGGACGAGGAGGCACGTGGGCGGAGCAAGGTTCTCGGGGGAGGCTGCAAGAGAGCTCAAGGCGAAGGAGAGAGGAGCTGTGGAGGAGAAAGAGAAGGGAGAAAGAGGAAGAAGATGGGAGAGGAGCAAGAGGATGGGGAAGGAGGGAGAAAGAAGAGAAAATAACCATTTCAGCTTTTACTTTTAATTTAATTTTCATTATGTCCTAAAGTCAACGTCCGTTTACATTGGGAATGAACGACAACTAACCGGAAAGGTACAAGTGATAGAACAACAAGAAGTTGGGGGACACAACTGATATTTCCAAAAAGATAGAGGCATAACTGAAATTACAAGATCTCGAAGGGGTACAACTGATAAAAACCCTAATATATATATTATATTTTTATCCATTTTAAGTACAAAACATAATTTCACAACTAATAATATCATCGTTATATGTTTGCCAGAAGACGATATAATGTTGGATTTTGTTAGAAAGTCAGTATAAACTCTATCAATTATCACACATGAGTCCAGAACACAAAAAAACCTTGGCAGTTGGTAAAAGTAAGAGGCATAACGAGAAACTTTATATTTATGGAAGAAATTTTTTATTACAGCTTCGCTATCCGTACTATTTTACTTATTAATAATAAACAAAATATCATTTTACTTGTTGATAGATATTTATTGGGCCCAAACAAATGTTGGGCCGACGTTGGGATACAGGACTTCTATGTATCCATACTTATATGTTTTGGGTCCATTGTTACCCTTCAAAGGGAATATGCCGTATTTCGTTTGGGGTAATTAGATTCGGCCTTAGTTTAAATATTTAAATTTATTAAATTTAAGTCGAAAGGAAAATAGATGAAAGTGAATAAACAATGGAAGCATAATGGAAATAAACATTTTAATAGACTTTCTTCTTAGACGTAACTTGTATTGTATTATGACGCGCTTTACTCTTGTAATTAGGGATGAAAATGGATCAGATATGGAGATATGGCTATTTTCATATCCATATTCGCTTAGTATATGTCGAATATGAATATGGATATGGATGTCAGTCGGTTATGAATATAGAGAATCATATACTAACATAATCAGATACGAATTCGGATCGTATGTTCTCGAATATGATTTCGAATCGAATAAAGAGAAAATATGAATAATTATAGACAAAATAAAGTATAGAAATATGATCAAATAAAAGATAAAATTACGAATTTAAATCGGATAAGTATAAAGTATGAAGTGATTTTAAAAAGATACCATCACAATACACATACACCAAAATAAAAAGATTTAACTAATCAATAAAAGTTAAATTTCCAGATGGACTGATTTGCACGTATAGCCATTGATGGGTTGAATCCTACTTAGTCTTATTCTATTATGATTATTATTAGGTTGTCGAGACAACGAGACATAGTGGTTTCAGAGATCGAGAAGAATCATGGACTTGGATTTAGCTTAGTTGTTTACTAAACATAATAGTATTATTTTATATTTGAATATTCGAATCCCAATCTTTTTCTCATTACCATATCCATATCCACATTCAGATTTTTTTTACAATTGATATTCATATTCGATCTATATTCGATTTATATTCTAATACATATACCCATAGCAGTATTTTTTGAATACGGTAAGCGGATATTCGGATATATCCATATCCATCTTCTTCCTTACTCGCAATCTCCATATAAATGGGCATTAGGTAAAACACGGACGATCCATGTTATCTTTTGTGGTTAAATTATAACAAATTATCAAAGAATGTTATTTGTTGCTTGATAATTTGAATCTGCAACGAGTATCGTATTCTTTGCTATATAGCTGGTATCGAATCATATAACAATATTTATTCATCAATTTCTTCTTCTTATCATTGCTAATACAAATATTTGATGAAAATTAAATCACTAATAGTTGTTACATTAAACTTTAGTAGCAAACACGATATTAGTTGTTGGTTACATAAAAATATTTGTAAGGAATTTGTTGTTATATATTAAATTAATATCGAAAGATATAACAATGAATATTTAAATTATTCACTACAAAATATAACAATCAACAAAACAATGAATATTATTCGTTATGAAATTGTCTTTTGTTCTTGTAATTCCCAATGAATATCATATTTGTTGCTAAAGTTTTATGCAACCACGAAAAATATCTGATGCTATATAATTAGTTACAAATGATATAGTAATGAATATGATATTCGTTTCTAATTTAAAGAAGCAAGTAACAAAAAATATTCGTTATTTTTACGTCTAAATTTAGAGAAAATATGTTAACGAATACATAATAAAATGGCACTAGTTCAAGGAGTCCTGAAATGGATGTTTGGACATAGTCTACTTACAGACATAAAGAGCCCGTGAAACATCACACCATCTACTTATAGACATATTGAGTGTCTCTATCTGGTCATGGTGCATGCATAAATTCTAGTGATCATCTAAAGGTATACGATAAGTATGCAAATCACAATTATCTCATAAGCAAATTATGCTCAGTTCCGAGATAAACAGATTGAAGACTCTTGCATGCATTATCATTAGCCATGCGCTTTATCATATGATTCAAATATCATATATTCAGATTAAACACACTATGCACCAAGAGAGATAAATAAAGATTTCCAAAAGTAGATAAGAAGAAAAGAATAATTGGAAGACGAAGAAGAAAGAACACAAGAGAAAAGAAAGGCAAAAGGAAAATGAGAAAGAGAGAGAGGGGAGATAGGAATGGAAATGGATTTCAATACATTCGTATATGATCCGCTATCATATTCATATTATACATATTTTGACATCCGTATCGTTTTAAAATGGTTATGGATATGGATACCATTTTGACATTCGCTAATATTCGTATGCGTATATTTATTTTCGTACATAAGCATAGTAATAGATTTACTTATAACTATATGTAACAATATTCTATGATTGCATTCACCGTTGTTGATATAACTGATATGAAATTAATATATCTGGTGTATGTATTTTATGTGTAATCCATCCCAAGCATGTATTCCAAACATGTATATTTTAGTTAATCTATTAAATATTTATGTTATTATTCGTATTCATTTTTAAAAATATGGAAAAATATTTTTTTCACATTCGTCAATATTTGTATCTGCATCGTACTCGTATTTTAAAATAGATAAGAATATGATTATACCTATATCCGAATCCGTATCCGATCGTTATCATCCTTCGAAGGAAGGGTATAAGAGAGAGAAGACCAAACAAATGTACAAGAGAGGTAGGAAGTTGAAATATAAAATGAGAGTGAGAAAGAAAGTTCCACGTAATAAAGAAAAAGATAGCAATATTTGAGAGAGAAGAATATAGATGGATAGAAATAAAATAAAAGAGATCATGCAGATTTATGCATGATATTTCACATTTTCATCCATCCATTGTATGCACTCATGCATATCTGCTATAACGCACTAGTGGAACACATAAATATGCATGCACTCACATGCACCATTTCTTGAATCTTTCATCCACATAATACATACATATCATGTACGAGTCCTTAAAAAAATGAATTAAAAAATCTTTGGTTTAAAGTTAAGTTCAAATAACTCAATCGATTAAATCCGAAGTTCGGATCGAGATGTGTGCTTCGTGATTTTATCAATAAATTTCCCATTTAATCATTGGAAATCAGTATCGATTACATGCTTTCTAAAAGCATATATCATGCTCTCGAATCCTATCTCATTTTCAAAACAAGACAATCAACTTGAATTTTGGTTTATCTCAAGATCTAATGAGTGAGCACATATCTTCCGATTCAGTAGTAAACGTGTATGATCCATTTAAGAGATCGTATTACTCATATGTCATCATAGATCTCTGTAAATAGATCTAATTCATTATCCGACAAGGACACATATTATTCAATCCCAAGTTGGTAAGCTTCATGTGAAATATAGAGTAAACTGCAAACGAAATGGGGGTTTAATTACACACTAAAAATATTACATGGATTTCAACTTAGTAGTAAGATCCTATTTGTGACTTGTCCCTTTTCTTGAAAAACCCTTAACAAAGAGATCTACTTCACTGAGGGTAGGAACATACACCTCGATACCTGATTTACTATACAATAAGAAGAGCTTTTAGTTAGATAATCACAATTAGATATGCTTAAAAAAAGCTTTGCTGAACTTGCAATCTTTATTTTTATTAAGGAGGGTCCAAGTATACAATTACCATATATGATCAAAACTGAAAAAATTACTGTATTTTCAATTCATATTTTTAAATAGATTTAATATTATTAAAATGATCTTTTTTTCAATTTTGATCAACTTACAATTTAAATCTAGGGATATTTACTCCATGAACCCTGTAAACTTTGTAAATTACCTTCTCGACCTTTGAAATAATATAATTCCACCCTGGATCTAGTGAACTTGCTAACTCTTACCTCATGAACCATGTGGCTAATCTATTTGAAGCTCATGGGGGTTCTTGGGGGTAATTGATGAATCCCCATTCATCACTTTTTATTCCTTTATTTTATCTAGATATCATGGCAAAATACCATGTAAATACTTGTAAATATAATAAATTGTCAAACTGCATGCTTTGTGTAAATAGCAATAATTAGCATGTTTTTGTGCAAAAATAAAGGAATAAAGAAATAAAGAAAAAGAAGGAAATATTTAAATAAATATTGAGTGACCCGAACCCAAGGGAGGGCCAAGAATTAGGCCTGACCGCAAAATAAAACAAGTAAGGAGAGATAGGGCCATTCATCACTGTACATACATTCCCCCTTTCATGTATATATTTTATTTTCATAAAATAATATATGTGTTCCTCATAATTTGTATATATTTCTAAAAATAAAATAAATATGAGAAAAAATAAATAAAGATAAAAACAAATCATTTCTCTCACCCTTGTATATATCATGTATATATGTACATATACCCATTTATTCTACCCTTGTAAATAAAAAATAAAAATCAAATAAAAATTATTTTATATACAAATTTTATGTTGTAAATAAATAAAATATAAAATTGAGATAATTATACAAAAATAAACTAATAAAAATAAAAATAAAAAACACCTAGGTATTTATACCTGTATATAATAATATATTATGTATATACATTAATTTATTTATCAAAAAAATAAATAAAAATCACTAAAAATACTTTGAAAAATAATAAATATTTTTCATGTTGTGAATATTTTCAAATAAAATCATTTACTATTTTAAAATGAATTTTCAAATAATTTAGAAATGAAATAATCTGATTGGTCCACGAGGAATTGTTGACTCCCGGTCAACTCTCCCCCTGGACCACTTCTTCACGGATCCTCATGCCATCCCGTTCTCGTTGATTTTTCCTACACTGATCCGATCATCATCTCCTTGAACCCCGAGCTCCGATTATCAACAACATATCCGTGATTCACGTCTGGCATCTTTCTTAGGGGTCCGATCTCCACCTTTGTCGGACCTTCTCCAGTATATAGCTCATCAGAGCTGCACCTTTTTCCCTCATCTTTGGCCTCCCCCCTCGCCTCCGATGAGCTCCTCCACTTCGTCTGAGTGACATCTGACGCGAGCGTGAGTTACAGTGAGGGACGAGCAGTCAGGAACCTCAGATCCGGCGAATCTTCGTCGTGCTCCGCCGCTGGCGAGCTCGAGCCTCTAGAAGCGTCGAACCATTGAGGCGATGACCCGTGGAGCTCCAGCACCTCCAGCATAGATGACTACATCTGCCAGGTAATCTAGATAGCCCGTAGTTTCTTTTGATTTTCGATTTTTAGCTCGCCAGCCGCTAAGCTTTCATCTGCCATTCATCGTACTCCGCCCACCCATTGATCGCTCCGACCATCTCATCACCTCTATAAGACCTCCCTCCATCTTCTTCGCCCCTTCGCTCCCCCTGATTCGCCCCGGAACAGGGCTATCGTCCTCCTCCGCCACTGCTTCGTCGGAGGACTACACTCCGCCTCGCCTTTCACCCTTCTCGCTCTCTAACGGGTCGAGGTATTTTGCCCTCGACCCAGTGGTTTGCCTATGCAGGTCAAAGCGTCAAAGAGGTCTCGTCTAGAGGTCCAACTCGGAAGCACAGGAAGCTCCAGGTTCATTTCATCGCCGTAGCGCTCCAGATGCTTCTGGCCTCATCGGAGCCAACCAGCCATTGTGGAACGTCGACAGAACCATTTCGCCCAACCTAGCAGCGTCAGAGGACCCTCCAGTAGCTCATCTTGATCATGCGAAGTTCGTCGGCGTTCAGTTCATCTAGGACCCTCCATCATTGTTCGATCGAGCCCTTCGCTCCAGTTTACATCTCAGCCATTCCTTCGCGCGAGGCTCATCGCTGTTCGATCCATCAGCGGATCAGATCCAGGACGTATATCGCGAAGAGGCATCCACTATCCAGAGACGTTGGTTCTTAAATAAAAGTGTAAATATCACTTAGGCCCTTCTCTCTTTAGCGTTTATAGTTCAGTCTTTTAAATATTTCTAGTCGTTGTTTTTAGTTTGGAATAATTGCACTGTGGACCTAGTAGTTTTAGTATATTGCATTTAGTCCCTCTAGTTGTGGTGCACATGCTTCGATACATGAGATTTTGGGCTTTTTGCATGTATTGGGCTGGGATTTATGAATGTTATGGAATGAAAGTTAAGTTTTGATATTTGCATATATGCCCATGTGTGCCGATTTCGAACATGTGCTGGATTTGATGGGAATTTTACACTGAACCCTCTATACTTCGTGCACGTGTTATTTTTAAGCCCCCATAACTTGTTTTCCTTTCATTTAGGTCCATGTGTGTTGTGCCTTGTTTATTGGTTGAATAAAATATCAAATTATCTCCAAATCTTCTGAAATTTGGATATGTGGCTCCTACCACTGTGTAAAAATTTCAGAGATTTTTTGAAACATTTTTGTTTTGTTTTTTTATTTTTAAAAATTCAAAAACCTCTATTTTTGCTATTGTTTGAATTATAAAATCAACTAAAAATATTAAAAATCTCCCAAAAATTCTAAAAAATAGCTACTGTTAATTTGTTGTTTTCTTGCTTTAGTGTAATTTTTGCTTAATTTCGATATATAAAACCCCTAAAAATTTTAAAACCCTAAAAATATTATAAATATCATTAAAAATTCTAAAAAATAAAACAAATACAATTTCTTTTTCTGTAGCTTAGATTTTACTTGTAGTTTCATATAAAATTATCTTCAGATTTTTATAGGTTATTTATCTATTTTTAAATAGCCTTTCAAATCTGGCTGCACATTGATTTTCATTTTCTACCTTATTCTATTTTTATAAAATCAACTAAAAATTATAAAATTATGATAAAATTACCAAAAACATCTGAAAAATCAAAAAAATACAAAAATAATTTTATTTTAATTTTCTGATTTGTTTATGTGTGTTTAATAATTGATTGAGTGTGCCCTTTTTAGCTTGTTTTGTATTTTTCTCTATAACTAAAATCACAAAAAAATAAAAATATATGAAATCCACTAAAAACATTTTATTCATTTTTTGACTACTTCGTAGGCCACTTGGCCAACCCGTGCTCCTTGTGTTCGACCCTGGTCGCTATACCAGGTTAAATAAAATAGTGAAACCGCTATTTAGCTTAATTGACTGATTATTATAATTTGGTGGTCTTCGATTTTTCTTGTTGATTGAGCCTTACTATTTGGGTCACAACGACCCTAATTACTTTTCAACTTATCCCGGTAGTGAGATTTTCGGTCATCGGAATGGCACCGTTACCGGGGAGCACAGCTTAGTAGTCATTTTCGTGGCTTTTTCGCGGCTTTTCTGTGGATAGTTTAGATATTTTTTATCTGATTGTTTTTCTATATTTTTATAATAACCTGGACTGATACACTTCTGTTTGTATTTCTTGTGAGGACCTGAGGACTGCGGCGACCTTCTTCGGAAGCCGACGCAACTGCGGGAATTGGAGGCGGCTCCTTCCTGCATCGAGCTGCAGGAGAGCGTGAGGAGGCGAATGGAAGTGCGAGAGCCGTAGTTTAGCATAGACAGCCGTAGAGTAGTTTTCTATTTTAGCATACTTCTATTGTTGTAATAATACATGGACTTGGACACTCATACTGTTTAGGTGATATCGTGGTCTGTTTCGCCGAGCACCGATGTGCTCGGGGGACCTCACCGCATTTTTCGTCAGTTTTGTTTTATCGTATTTTTATTTACTGTCTATCTGATTTACGCGATTTTGGCCTTAGCGTAGGATTTTATCTTAATTGTGACGTAATAACTTAATGCCCAATCCCTAATATCTGCCTGCACTTATAGATCGCTAATTGGACCTTAATAATTAAATCACAAGAAAATATCGGATTAGTTAGTCTCGAGTCCACGTGCCGTGAGGAGCCACATATAGTGCTGGCAGGATCCGTTGTGGCGGACACCGAGTGGCTCCCAAGATCGAACTCCGGACTTTAGTCCGATTACCCGACTACTGTGCTTCATGTGTAGAATCGCTTCGTCTAAGGCCGGCTTCTCGTGCATCATATAGGTAGTTTTATTTCTATCTTTATATTTATGCGTGGATCACTTTGTATGTAGAGAGCTGGAGGAAAGGTACACATTCTTACTCAGCATGCATCATTGATTTCATTGCGCATCGGCTTTTTCGACTTCTCCCCCTATTTTCGGACTTAAATAATCAGGAGAACCGAAAAATTGGTTAGACGTTGTTTGCTTTGAAAAAGACTTAAAAAACAAAAACCATAAAATTAGGACTGTTTAACCAAACTTGATCTTAAAAGACATTGACCAAATAATTTGTCTTGGGAGAGTAATCCCATCATTGTCTGGTTTGGATGAGCGAGAGAGTGACCCGCATCGTAGGCTAGAGCCATATCTGATTTCTTGATAGACTACCGGCTTTTTATTCAGGACAGTCTGTTAGGAGTATTGGATCCCTATCAGCTCGCTTAATCGTTCTGAAAGACTATTTGATTACCTAATAAAATAGACAAGATACAAGATCAAACCTTCACGGTCATCAGCTCTGGGTGCGTAGGTGAATTTGGGGTTTTGCTTGACCGATCTTGTTTGCTTTTCTAGGTCCCATCTGATTTCTTCTCTTCCCAATCATCTATCTCTTTCCCTTCCCACCCACCCTTTATTCTTCTTCTCTGTCTACCCCTGTATGATGGATCTCCCTCCTTTCTTGCCAACTCTTGCGGCTTCTTCATCTTCTTCCCATCAGTTCAGTCCACCTTCGAGGGAGGTTGGATCTCCGACTGACCTTCCGTTCTCTCTCTCCCTTTCCCACCATTCTTCTGGGCATGTTGTGCTAGATGTTCGTGGAGATCAGACCGAGCAGATGCGAGACCCGGACGATTCCATTGCTGGGATGAGAATGCACCTTAGAGGCAATCACAGAGAGCAGATGCGAGTTGCAGATACCTCCTACGCTTCAATGATGGATGGGCATACCGATCAGGGTACACGATCAGCTTCTACATACAGTCCCTTCATTCTAGATGTGGAGTTCATTCAGAGTATGCCGACATTCTCAGGGAGGTGCACGAGGAGCCATATCTTCATCTGTCTGAGTTCGAGGAGTTTTGTAGGACCCAGACATATTCAAATATCACTGCTGAGGAGTTGATGTTGAGGACCTTCCCATTTTCACTTCAGGACAGAGCCATGAGATGGCACGGACGTTTGGGGAGGAGATTCTCTACGTGGGGAAAGCTACGCTTAGAATTTCTACAGAGATACTATCCCCAACGTTGAGCAGATATGACGCGATCTTTGATCACAGATTTTTCAGTAGACCCCCCCCCCGGAGCCAGTGCATGATGCATGGCTGAGGTTTCTTGACCTGTTGAGGAGATTTCCAGATCACGGACTTTCACGGACCGACCTTATTGAGATCTCAATGAGAGGGATGACTGCTGATCAGATTGCACTGGTAATGACCTCATTTGGTGGTTCACACCACAGTTCCGACATCGATTTACTTGATGCCATCTTGAGAGCACTTTCACAGAGTCCATCTTCACGAGATACACTAGTCGGGACAACACACGAGGATGTTGCAATACTAGTTGGGTGTGCCACACTGCATGAGGATACAACTTCTACACATCAGACCGAGCACATGGATTCTGATGCAGCACAGATGATGGATGACATGACTGCTACAGTGGAGGTTCTGACCCAAAGACTGCTCGAGTTCCCATTGGTCTTCCAGCTAGAGTTCAAGTCAGACCCGGACTTTTCAGTTGATGACTCTTGGATATCAAATCTTCTGATATTCTAGGAGATGGAGGAGATCCCGCTACTACAGCCATCGATCCAAGCATTTTAGAGTCCATTCCCAGTCGACTCAGCTTCCATTTTGCAGATATACATCTCGGATTCAGACAGATATCATGACTCATTCCAGCAGCTCGAGCTCGATACGAGATACCACTTTGAGATGCCAGACATAGATAGTCCCATATTTGAGCCTGATGTCCTCCACTTTGATGAGACAGATACGTTTTCTGAGGACCAGAGGATAGCCAGCACTACCGTAGAGCAAGGATCAGTTTCAGCCACATCGCCAGCTTCCGCGTTGATGACCACTACTTTCTCCGGTTTCCAGATTGATCAGAGGCAGACTTCAGCTGATGAGACATTTTGGTATACAGAGTGGGTGCTACACAGCAGCGCAGATCTCCATCCAGATCCTAATCCTCTACTCCTCACTGATGATCTTGCATTCCTCCACGAGGGTTATCTGCGAGAGGATGCCCTCTTACGATGTGTACTCGGTTTCACCCTCTGAGTTTGTATCCGGTCTGTCGGATCACGAAATCTTGTATTATGATCTTTGATTCTGAGTTTTCTCACCTCGATGACCCTCGCGAGGATGAGCCGGACTTTGAGATACTCGGTGATCTACTTGAGTTTTCTCCATTATGTGCATCGGATATCAGTTTCCTTAGTGAATCTCCTGATCTTGACTTTTCACACCTTTCCGAGATGATGATTGACGTGTAGGATACTATTACTGATCCATCTTTCTCCACGTTTGATCTCGTCGGCTCTCCACTTCAATTCTATTCAGATCTTGAGCCGATGATTTCTTTTGTGCTACCGGATCCCGATCATATCTTCCCATACCACTGCCCGGTAGCAGACACCCGCCTGATTGCTTATTTAGGTGTCTTCATTTACATTGTTGATTTCGTCGTAATTCATTCACCACGACTACGACGACAGTAGGGCATTCACCTTACAGATGCCGTCCTGAACCTTGACACAACTTTGTCCTAACCTTTGCACCCAGCTAGGGACGTAAAATCTAGCGCTGGTTGAGAGGCACCTCAACATTGTCCACTTTTGTATATACATGTTTTGTCATGAGTTGATCCTTGTCTCTACCTCTTTGTTTTCACCCCAGGTCTTGCTTAGGAGTATCTTTGCTATACGTAGGATATACCTCATCCTAAGTATAGGGGGGTGTAAACACCGAGTTGTTCCTTTCGTTCTGTTTCATTACTCCTGTCGTTACCTATACTTAAGGATTCTTCACCTTACGTATAGGGGGAGTGATGCCCTTCATCTTGTATATATTTGTCTTCTTCGTCATTTTCTACCTCTATTTTGCTGCCTATACTTAGGGATATTTTACCCTAAGTATGGGGGGGGGGATAGACCATGTACGTCCTTTCACTCGGATTTCCCTTCATGTACAACTTGCTATACTTAGGATTATTTGATCCTAAGTATAGGGGGAAACACCGAGTCCTCTTCATTCTATTCTTCGATTCATCTTTGTTTATACCATTATTTTTCACTTCCCTATACTAAGCACGAGTTATTTCTTCTTCATCGATCTTGATTCACTCTGAGGACATCGTTCGAGCTAAGTATAGGGGGTGTCGTATATATTTCATATATACTTTAGCCATAACTCGTACTTTGTGTGAGTGTGTTAATAAATAAAATGGCTAAAAATCTATAAAAAATTTAAAAATTTTCTTGTACATAAAATTCTTTCTGCACATACATAGCTATTTATAGAAATTATTTTTGTACAAATGTTTGTAAAAATGATTTGTGTAAATAGTTTGTAAATATTTTGATATCAAAATTATGTATATAGTACACAATTTTTGTAAAATGTTTAAAAACAAAAGTTTGCAAAAACCTTGTGTAAATATTTGTAAATATTTTGCAAAACTTCGCATTCATGCATACATCCATGTTTTCAAACATTTTTCAAAAATTTTGCACATTTGTAAAATTTTATAAAAATTGCATATTTTTAACTATTTATATAGTTTTTCCAAATCATAGTTGACATTTAAACCAGTCTGGAATTAAATTGGAAAATGGAGTTTGGTTAAGACCTTAATCCACCTAATTCTAAGAGGAACCTTATAGAGCTTAGGATTAAGACTTTTCGGGTCCATTTGGGACTTAATTGTTTGAGTCCACTAGGATATGAGCATATGTCATCTTGATGAGCCTAAGTAAAGCACTTAACAACGCACACATGACTCTTAGAGACAATGGCTTTACTTGCACCAGCACTTTACACATAGCTCTCCACGGATGAGGTGGTGAGGAGGTAGTTTCCTTTGGCTTGGGGTAGCATATGAGGGTAGTACTTCTAGGCGGAACCTCTCTTCTTCTTATAGTGAAGGAAGTGCGTCTCAACTTGATCTGGTGGTGATGAAGTCTAAAGACAGGAGTTGTGGGTTGCAATAAAGCTTCAAAAGAGGGATAGTCTACTGGCTCAAGACGAAAACTCCTTATGTATATATGTTGCACCATGTAGATATGTTGTACATATGCACATCAAAAAAATGTTCAAAGAAAGAAAAACTCCAAAAAAAGTGGTGGGTCTGATTGAAAATAAAATACCCACTGGAATGTATATAGCCAAATAAAGAAAGCTTATGTTACAAATGGCCATCTCATGAAGCTTGCAGCGGGAGACTCAGCTACACTGGTTGGGCTCCCAGGGATACATGGCTACACTGGTCATGGTCCATTCTCTTCTTCCCCCTCTTCTTGAGCCGGTTGTACTTGAACTTAGAAGGGAATACCCCGCTCCTCGAGGAAAGAGTTGCTAGACTGAGGCATTAGAGTTACCGGGTTGAGGGAGGTTGTTTCTTTGTCATTCCTGAGGTGGGGAGCTACATTTCACTTACACAGTACAAGGAAAGATTCATGATCGTTAGAGTTTGTGTATGTAGACTTGTTCTGATCTGGTTTATTGAGGAGTCTTGACCATAGATTGGTGGAACTTAGAGGTTGTTGAGTTTTAAGCTTAAGTCCAAATAAGGTTCCAATAAATTAATAATCCAATGGTCTGACTGAGCTCTATATTTCAATTTAACGAAGGAAAGTTTAATAATCAACCTTGATTTCCCGTCTTTTTCTTTAGCACTTCCTTTCAAATAAGTGTTTGCTAAGGGACTAGCAAAAGTAAAGTATATGGGGGTGATGAATCCCCATTCATCACTCTTTATTCCTTCATTTTAGCTACATATCTTTGCAAAATACCATGTGAATACTTGTAAATATAATAAATTGTCAAACTGCATGCTTTGTGTAAATAGAAATAATTAGCATGTTTTTGTGCAAAAATAAAGGAATAAAGAAAAAGAGGGAAATATTTAGAATAAATATTGAGCGACTCGAACTCAAGGGAGGGCCAAGAATTAGGCCTGACCGTAAAATAAAACAAGTAGAGAGATATATGGCCATTCATCACTGTACATACATTCCCCCTTTCATGTATATATTTTATTTTCATAAAATAAAAATGTATATGTGTTCCTAATAATTTGTATATATTTCTAAAAATAAAATAAACATGAGAAAAATAAAATAAAAACAAAAACAAATCATTTCTCTCACCCTTGTATATATCATGTATATATGTACATATACCCATTTATTCTACCCTTGTAAATAAACAATAAAAATCAAATAAAAATTATTTTATATCCCAAATTTTATGTTGTAAATAAATAAAATATAAAATTGAGATAATTGTACAAAAATAAACTAATAAAAATAAAAATAAAAAATACCTAGGTATTTATACCTGTATATAATAATATATTATGTATATACGTTACTTAATTTTTCAAAAGAAATAAAAATCACTAAAAAATACTTTGAAAAATAATAAACATATTTCACGTTGTGAATATTTTAAAATAAAATCATTTACTATTTTAAAAGAATTTTCAAATAATTTAGAAATGAAATAATCTGATTAGTCCACGGGAGATTGTTGACCCCCAGTCAACTCTCCCCCCTGGACCACTTCTTCACGGATCCTCGTGCCGACAGTTTTCATTGATTTTTCCCACATTGATCCCATCATCATCTCATCGAACCATGGGCTCCGATTATCAACAACATATCCGTGATTCACGCCCGACATCTTTCTTAAGGGTCCAATCTCTGGAATGCGCGCCCGATCTCCACCTTTGTCGGACCTTCTCCAGTATATAGCTCATCGAAGCCGCACCTTTTTCCCTCATCTTTGGCCTTTCCCCTCACCTCCGATGAGTTCCTCCACTTTGTCTGAGTGACAGCTCACGTGAGCGTGAGTTGCAGTGAGGGACAAGTAGCCCGGAACCTCAGATCCGGCGAATCTTCGGCGTGCTTCGCTGCTGGCGTGCCCGAGCCTCTGGAAGTGTCGAACCATCGAGGCGATGACCCCCGGAGGTCCAGCACCTCCATCATAGGCGACTACATCTGCTAGGTAATCTAGATAGCCCGTAGTTTCTTTTGATTTTCGATTTTTAGCTCGACGACCGCTAAGCTTTCATCTGTCATTCACCGTACTCCGCCCACCCATTGATCGCTCCGACCATCTCATCACCTCCATCAGACCTCCCTCCATCTTTTCGCCCCTTCGCTCCCCCTGATTTGCTCCGGAACAGGGCTATCTTCCTCCTCCGCTACCGCTTCGCTAGAGGACTACACACCGCCTCGCCTTTCACCCCTTTCGCTGCGGAACGTCGTCAGAACCATTTCGCCCAACCTAGCAGCGTCGGAGGACCTTCCAGTAGCTCATCTTGATCACACTAAGTTCGTCGGTGTTCATTCATCTAGGACCCTCCATCACCATTCGATCGAGCCCTTCACTCCAGTTTACATCTCAGTCATACGTTCGCGCGAGGCTCGTAGCCGTTCGATCCATCAGCGGATTAGATCCAGGACGTTGATCGCGAAGAGGCATCCACCATCCAGAGCCGTCAGATCAAGAGTGGACTCCTCACAGCCGTTGGATCTTAAATAAAAGGGTAAATATCACTTAGGCCCTTCTCTCTTTAGAGTTTATAGTTCAGTCCTGTAAATATTTTTAGTCATTATTTTTAGTTTGGAATAATTACACTGTGGACCTCGTAGTTTTAGTATATTGCATTTTAGTCTCTCCTAGTGTGGTGCACGTGCTTTGACACGTGAGTTTTTGGGCTTTTTGAATGTATTGGGTTGGGGTTTATGAATGTTATGGAATGAAAGTTAGGTTTTGATATTTGCATATATGCCCCTATGAGTGCTGATTTCGAACATGTGCTAGATTTGATGGGAATTTTGCACCGAACCCCCTATACTTCGTGCACGTGTTATTTTTAAGCCCCCAGAACTTGTTTTCCTTTCATTTAGGTCCATGTGTGATGTGCCTTGTTTATTGGTTGAATAAAATATCAAATTAACTCCAAATCTTCTGAAATTTGGATACGTGGCTCCTGCCACTTTGTAAAAATTTCAATGATTTTTTGGAACATTTTTGTTTTGTTTTTCTATTTTTAAAAATTCAAAAACCTCTATTTTTGCTACTATTTGAATTATAAAATCAACTAAAAATATTAAAAATCTCCCAAAAATTCTAAAAAAATAGCTACTGTTAGTTTTGTTGTTTTCTTGCTTTAGTGTAATTTTTCCTTAATTTGGATATATAAAACCCTGATTATTTGGGTCACAACGACCCTGATTATTTTACACCTTAGCCCGATAGTCAGATTTTCGATCATCGGTAATTTAAAAGGTCGATTGGGTAACTATGTTGTGCAAAAGGTTGTAAAAGTAATGTACAAAGTTTATAGAGTAAATCTATTATTGAAATTAGATTTTAAAAAGAATTATAATTTTCGATATTGATTTTTAAATTTTGATAAATCTAATAATTTAAGTCTCTCTAACTCTGTCCCAAAAAGGTTAAATTATCAATTGAAATTTTGAAAAAACAACATTGTTAAATCATACTATACTCATAATTTCAATCTTTTGAAATTGATTGGATAAAATTTATAAAAGAAATTAAGTGAACCTAGTTCTCCAAAATATTTACTCTAAAGCTTGATAAATAAATGAATTTATAAGTTCTCTCTTACACCTAGGGATGAGCATGGGTCGGGCCCAGAAGGGCCCAGTCCCAAGCCCATTTTAAAACTTCGGGCCTTGGGTCGGGCCTAGGCCGGTAAAAATTTTTTGATTCGACCCAAGCCCAGGCCCGGCCCATCTCTACCCATTATAGGTTATTAACTTTGAGTTTGTTTAAAGTAAATCTTAATTTAAGTTGGACAAGCCAAATTGTTTAAAATCTATGCAATAATACTTGTGAAATAATAAAAACTCAATTCTACCGGAGATGATTTCTCATTTTATACAAATCCACTCAATGTAAGATGCCATAAACGTCACTCATTACCAAATTGAAAGAGTGAACCAAACTTACATAGTTAACAACAACATGTGCACCGAGCACTGCACGTTAAAAAAATGGCCATAATACTCATATTGGGTAAATGTTCAATGATAGAAAATATTCTGATGGGAAAAAAATAAACACTAACAAATTCAAGAATAACTAGCAGAATCTAAACCACTGGCTAATTAAGGAAAATTAATTCCGAATTGAAATATAATGATCATCAACTCATATGTCCCACACCTGACTTTCTTGATTTATAAACATTATATGAAGATAGGATACATGAACAGAGTGTGCACGCAACATGTGAGAGTTTCTAGGCATGTAGGATATCGGAAGGTTCGGGCCCTATTCGGGCCGGGCCCTTGGGCCGGGTCGGGTTGGGCCGAGCCAAGCCCAAGCCCGACCCAAAAAAATTTTGGGCCTAAATGTTGGGCCCGAGCTCGGCCCGATGTTCATTTGGGCTTGGACCGGGATGGGCTTTTTGGGCTGGGCTTCGGGCTGGGTTGGACCGGCCCAGCCTAATGCTCATCCCTACTTACACCACTATATATGTGACATTAAAACAACCACATTAAAAGGAATATTTACACTCATAACCTTGAATAATTTTGTAATTACCTCTGAAATCCTTGATAATCACCAATTACACCCACGACCCTGATAAATTCTCCACTTTACACGTATAACCCTAAGTTAGTTTAGTCCATTAACTCAACCAGATGACTGAGTTAATCTAATCAATCCAAGATCTAATGGTTGGGATTAACCAAAAGTAAAAAAGAAAAGAAAAAGAAAAATACCCAACTCGCACTTCCTCCTCCAGCCCCAGCTCCTCTTCCCCCCACTCCGACCACCTCCTCATCCCCTTTCTTCCCCCGGCTGATCACCTCCCCCAGTGTCCCTGTCGCACCTCGATGTCGTTAACGAACCTGCATATGTGCACGATAGCCTCGATGCCCGTCGTGGTGAGGATCACATAAACCTGGAAAGACTGTGCGGATTTGAGCCAGTAGAAGGAGGCGATGACGACGAAGATGCAGAGGAGCATGGCGAGGAGGCAGGAGAGGTATAGGGCATAGGACCAGAAGAAGACGCAGTCGGCGGGGTTGTACCGGGGGAGCAAAGGAGACAAAGGAGAGGGAGAGGAGATGCTGCAGAGCCATAGGGGAGAGGAATGGGAGGAGGTGTGGGGGGGATGCTAGAGCCACAGAGAGTCATGGTGGGTGGGGGGAGGAAGGTGGGGAGGAGGAGGGCGCTGAAGGAAGAAGGTGAGGAGGATGTGGTTGGCGGGTTTGGGTTGGGTGGGGGGGGGGAGGAGGTGTATGCTGGAGGAGGAAGGGGAGTGTACTCATTTGTAAATAACAGATTTTAAAGGATAGAAAATGTAAAATATTTGACGGATTCTATCATAGTTAACAAAAAAATGGATGGAAGTTAACAAGACGTATAGGTGTAAAAGTTAAGCAATATTGTGGATCTTGGTGTAATTCGTGATTATTGATGGTTTTTGGAGTAATTACAAAAATACTCAAGGTTATGGATGTGAATATCCTTATTAAAAACTTAAAACATTACACAAATGAAATATAATAATCAAAGAGGTGTTATGACCTCCATCATATATACTAGTTTCGTCGCCCGATAGGTCCAACTAAATCCTTGCTGGTAGAAAGATCTAGGTTCTTTATGAATATGTGATTATTTTCTTTATATCTCACTTTATCTAAAATTCGAGGTAAAACACACGCAGTAACTCGTCAAATTCTATTCTTTAAATAAGTATTTACATGTACAATGGTACGAGAAAAATAGAAATAAAATATACTTATTTCTCAACCGTTATATACACTACAGGCAGTAAGAGAATGCATAGAATAATTACCCATACAACTATAAATAAATATTTAACTTTGTTTGGATTTTATATATCGAATTCACTCTCTTCGAATCTTGAATATCTAATCTTTTTATAGACGAGAAAAATACGAATCCTCTTCCACGACAATAATCTTATTAGAAGATAAGGGCTTTAGTGAAATTTAGCCCTCGGCCCCCTGGCGCCTCTAATTGCGGCCGCATTCGCGAAGAACAGCGAAGCCACGTGGTCAGACGTAGGTGTACAGATCGACACCAGACAGCGGGGCCCACCTCCTCCCCATCACCCAACCCGCCGCAGGCCCCACCGCCAGCTGCAATTTCCCCTCCTCCCCAAAACACCCCTTTCTCCTACGAGATATTTACCCACTCTACCTCTCCCTCATCAATTTACTATCGTACCCTTTACATAACCCCACACCGCCTCGTCTTCCGCCCTTTTGGTCCCCGTAAAACACCCCAATCGAATGGGGCAATTCAGGAATTTGAATATAGTTCCCTCACAATTCCTCTGATCTGTATCGTGGCTTGCAACCCCACCTCTAGTTCCCGTTAGCTTCTCCTCTTCTTAAGAACCCACTTCTCTTCTCTTTGATTGGAGGAGGAAGAAGAAGAAGAGCTCAGACAGAAAGAGAGAGAGAGAGAAGAGAGCAAGAGAGAGATGGGTTACTGGAAATCCAAGGTTCTCCCCAAGATCAAGAAGGTCTTCGAGAAGGGTCCGTCCAAGAAGGCCGCAGCAGCTGAGGCCGTCAAATCCTACGATGACTCCAAGGTTTTCTCTCTCTCCCTTCATAATATTTACATATTTCGTTGCATATGTATGTATGTGTATATACATGTCTCTGTTGGTGTAGGAGGAGATTGAGAAGGAGTTTGAGGAGAAGAAGGAGGATCTGAAACCCAAGGTTCTGGAGATCTACGAAGCATCTTCTGTGGAAGTCAAGGTGCTGTAGCTCTCTCCTACGTAGACATGTTTACTCTCCAAACCTTGGGAAACCCTAGTGAAGTCCCTTCCCTGCTGTCTGTATAGTAAATATCGACAAGGTTTATATGGTTAAGGTTGCTAATACGATATTTTGCGTTTGCCTGCACGTATCCTAATCGTATACACTATACAAGGATGGTTCCGAACGATCGACAGGTGCTGATGTGTTGTTTGTTTTTTTTGTGTGGTCAGACTGTGGTGAAGGAACGGAAGGACGCAGGTCTGAAGAAGCACGGCGCATCTGTCAATAAATTCTTGGAGGAGCTTGCTAAGATTGGTACGATGTGATTTTAATGCATAGGATTCTGTTCTTCTCCTTTAATTATTAAATCAATCATTTGGTCGTGACTGCATCGAAGTATGGTGTTATACATCTTATTAAATATTCCATATCATGGCTTAATTTGGCTAACTAGTTGATTTGTATTTGTAGAATTTCCTGGGTCGAAGCAAGCTAGTGAGGCTTCCACCAAGTTTGGGCCGGTCTTGGTCTCTACCGCTGTCTTCCACGTCTTCGAGAAGGTATCGATTTTCATCCCTGCCGACCCGACTCCGGTTGAACCCGTGGTGGTGAAAGAGAAAGAGCTGGTTGTTGAGGCGGAGAAGAAGGAGGAGAAGAAAGAGGAAGAGGAGAAGAAGGAGGAAAAGAAAGAGGAAGAGAAGAAGGAAGAGGAAACATCACTACCAGCAGCAGCAGAAGCGCCACCACCGCCAGTTGTGGTGGTGGAGGAGGTGAAGGTGGTGGAGGCTACTAAGGTGGTGGAGACTGCCCCGCCACCAGAACCGGAGGGCGGGGCAGCTCCTAAGGCATGATGTCGATGTTGCGGTCGTGATTCTATAGTTGTATTTGTTATTCATTCTTGCGGCGGAGCAGTATATTTAAATTACTTGGATTTTCTCTTGATTGTCAATTTGAATATGTATATTACTTTTTAATTCGGATTGCGTGTAATTTATCTGTACTCAAACAGTTCCAATGCAGTGATGATCATATGTGCTCGTTGTTGTGAAAAAATAATAATCTCCTTTTGTTTTTTTGGGACTATTAAGTGATCGGGACGACGATTTCGATAGAGTATTGCACTTGGCAAGTGGTTTTTAACTTTTCCAAATGATCCTTATCCATCTTTATCAGCATGAATGCCTTTGATTTGAAGGGTTCCAATTTTCATTATTTTACATGACAATGTAAATCGACATTGTTAGTTTGAATGTGGTTGAGTTCCAATCTGTGATGACATTGAGGTCTGATGGGTCCCCATTCGACGTTTGAATGGCAATATGTGGACGTTGCAGTCCATACTTTCGAATGCATCCTGTCTGACCACAACGTCAGTTTGAATTTGGTTTATAGTGCAGATCTGTAATTTAATTATCCTAATATCATCTAAGTATCTTGGCATTCTAAAGCCGGTCCCATGGAGATACCGTTGTGGACTTTGTGTCTTCCCGATCTTCAAATAATTTTATGGAGAGACTGTTTGGAGATGGACAACAAGCTGCGCCGCTAATTTTTTTGGATGACAAACTTTGCATATTGAGAATAGTTGATAACGGAATTTTAGAAATGGTAAGGTTTGCAATGGAACTAGATTTGATTTGTGCCTCAAGCCCCGAAACACAAGCCATATGTTGAGTGCAAGATATAATTTCTTATGATTGTCTTTTTATAGAAGATACATTACATATCCAAGCATCATATCATTCCTCAAACTTACGACGATAGGTCTATAGTGACGTTTTTTAAGGAAAAAAAGGCCATCACAACAAAATGGGTATATACTGATGCTTTTTTCGTTCAAAATCCATCAATATATCGCCCATGGTCAAATAGTTAACCGTGATATTACTCATTGTAAGATTATTTTTTACAGTTGAATTTAGTGATAGATGTCATATCCATTGATACCATCAACAACGATGTATATAGCAGCTCATATTGGTTGATATTTTTTGAAATGTTAGCTAAATATTGCTAATTTTTTAATTCAAAATTCAGTGACGATTAGTTTAATTTCAAAATAGTAAGGAATAAATATTGCTATATAGACAGTATCGAATGACATAGCAACGGATATGCCGCTGATTCGAAATATAAAAATAATTATTGAACGAATAATATGATATTTGAAAATGGATGATATAGTGACAAATTTTTTAAAAAAAGGCAGTATAAGCTCCTTTTGCTATAGTGTGTAGACATGGCTTCTAGTTGTATAGTTCCCCACTGCAGCTCAATAGGTAACTGACAGGGGAACTATGCCAATGATGGCCATAAAAGCCAAGGAGGCTGATCAATATGCATGCTAATGGGAGTTGAAGGATCGTAAGTAACATCGATGATGATCATGAGATGGATAGAAAAGAAGATCGGGGAAAAGAAAAAAGATGAATATCGTACGAAGATGTCAACACATCATTATTTGCTACGTACGAAGGCGGAGGTTCATCGACTTAAGTTCGAAGGAGAGTTCTTAAACGATTGTCTTCCCTACCATAAAGGTTTCATTTCTTTTCAAAAGGTATTGGCGACGCAGTTTGTTGCACGTCTCCCAACAGTCTCTTTGTAAAATAATTTGAATTATTATATATTATCTTCAATAAGAAGTTTGTGAGGATCAAGTATCAAGTACAGCCCTCTTTGAAACCCCCACTCAACTCCATCATTACTGAATTTAATAAGTGGAAAGAACCAAGTAATCTTAATTACAGGCACAACATCCTTATTAGCATTAGTCTATTATCTTAAGTAGCATACAAGTAAAGTAATTATATGATATGTATGGAGCAGTTGACAATGAAGTTGAAGGCAACATGAGCTTAATCCACTTATCCACCTCATCCCTAATCAATGGGTTCCCCACACGCAACTCCCAACTGTGTGTATTGGATGTTGGAATATATAGAAACCCAACGAGGGGATCTCTCGTGGGAAAAGCGATGGCTTGATTATAACCCTATATTGGAAATATTATGCTGATATAGTGGGTATTTAAATATAAACAATAGGTTAGAGCATCAGAGTCTACATCGGATGACCAATGCAAATACAAAACTTTCGCAAACCAGAAAAGGATGTAATTTGAATAGACAAGAGGAAAATATCTTGGGACTGTGTAATTAATCTATTCTTTCTTAGGTATTTATATTTTGGCATTTTTTTGTGAGAGGCAAATTTTTAGCCAAAGACTTCATGTCAGATGCCTCTTCTTCTAATGACATCTTTGTTATGCTGCTTTAGTAGGATACTTGTACTCAACGTTTAAAGGAGAAAATATTTTAGTATTATTTTTTTTTAGTTTTATGGAAGGGCTTGAAATTTTATAGTATGATAAATTAATTTATGACAAGTTTAAAATCTTACATGAGGATGCTCAAAATCCTGGATAGATTCATAACATCTTAAAAAATCTTCTCATAAATTTATGTATTCTGCTAAAAACCTTCCCATATAAATATAAATCCGTTATGGTCCAATTCTAAATGATACTAGATATCCGGGATTTGCAATATAGTTGATTGATCAAAACTCGGTAAAATCAATTTATTATAAAGGATTTTAGTGAACTCATTACAATAATGTTTTCAATAAATACAATTTGTTATTGCATTTCTCTACTGGTTTTCCAAATTAATTATGCAGGTGCATATATAATTTAGAAGAATATGCGAGTGATTGATACAATTTTTTTGGCTAAGAGAGGATGGAGTGGCGACCGAAGAGGGACCGGCAGTCGGAAGTCCAACGTCGAGAGGTCTTCCACGAGGAAGAGGGGTGGACGCTTGTCTCCGGTAGGAGGAGATCGCCGCGGAAGGGGATCCAGTGTTATCGGTGTGGGCGGCTTGGGCATCTTGCAGCTTGTTGTACGGCGGAGGTCCGGTGCTTTTCGTGCGGAAAAATTGGGCATCGGCGTTTCAGCTGTAGAAATGCTCACCTTCCTGGCGACAAGAGCATAATGGCTCTTGGAGCAAAAAAGACGAGGCGGCCGGGGGCGCGGCCGGGTGTGCCGGGGCTACGGTTGGGTGCGGTCGTCCCTGACGGTCCATCTTTTGCGGATGTGGTGCGGGGGAAGCCTGGCATTCATATGGTGGTTTCAAAGTGTAAGTTTTTGTTGGGTCGAACAAATGACCCACCGTTGATGGTTGCGGAGGAGCTATCGCTACTTCTCGGTAGACCTTTCAAGGGAGACATCGTCGGGTTATCTCCGGGCTTGGTTCTTGCTCGCGGGTTCTCAACGGATGAGATTGGTGTGGTTTTATCTGGCACCAGCACCGAGTGTGGAGTTGTCAGATCATCATGGAGGAGGCCGCGGTTTGCAGATGGGGAACTACTCCCCACTCGACGTATTCTGAAGTTAAGGGGGATGCCCTTTCTCTCGCGCTCGGAAGGAAGATTGAAGGAGCTCTTTGCAGGCATCGGGGAGGGGCTGGTGTTGCTCTCGGATGGCTTGCTGTCGGGTTCGGCGGTGGACGTGGTGACCGTCTCAGTTTGGATCAGGGGTCACCCCCCTAGTCTTTTACGTCTTTGGGTTGGACGTGCTTGTTTCAGGATCTCTGTGGAGGAGGTCCTTCCTCCGCCACCGCCTGCGGGGGAGGTGCGGCGGAGCTCCGGTGGGGAGACGAAAATTCAGGGCCTCATCAATGCTGAAGGTAACGGCCGCAACTCGTCGTTATCATTGCCGAGGTTTTCGGGGAGCATTCCGAGAATTGCCAACTCTTCAAATTCCATGCCGAGATTTTCGGGGACCCACCATTTTGAATTGGGAGAATTGTCGGACTTTCAAGATGGCAAGAATTTTAATTTCGAAGCAACGTTTATGGACCCTCCACCTCCTGTGGAAGGCATTGATGGGTGGGGACCACGGGATCCATGCTTGGGTCCTCTGGGTCCTCTTGATCGGGATCCACTGGGAACCAATGGGGAGGATGGAATTGCATGCAACTTTCGTCCAGCCTCGGTTCAGCATGACGCAATTCCGCTTGACATCAGTTCCTCGGACTTGGGCGACCAGAGCTCGCGTCAGGCTCCCTCCTTTGGCGCCATCAAGACCAATCATCTGTGCCATGAGATGCCGCCTTCTGCTTGCGTATCCCTTCCAGTGCCAGTGCCCAGCAAGGAAGATGGCGTCTTGCCTCTTTCCGATCCACCGTCTGTTGTTAACTGTAATGACTCGGGGGTTCTAATGGTGGATTTGCGGTGTTTTTTTGCCCCGGAAGCCGAACCCGTGGAGAAGATGAGCTCTGCGATCATGGGGCCGCAGGAGGGGCCAACAAAAACCGTAACCGAGGGAAGTGGTGCTTCTGTTCCAGGGAATGTTTTAGGCGCTCGTGTGGAGAGCTCTAGCGTTGAGGCTTGCAGGCAACCCCGTAGGAAGCGCTATAGACCGCGGAAAGATAGACTAAGGAGAAGCGAGGAGAGTCCTGTTGTTACATCTCAGGTCTCAGCTAATGGGGAAGAGAAGTTAGCTACGGCTAAGGTGGCGGGGGTGATCCCTGTCATCGGGAGTACCACATGTTGTTAATGAAGATCACAACCTGGAATCTAAGGGGGTTAGGAAACCCCGAGAAGAGACGCTCGGTGGGTTCTCTTCTTAATGAATGGATGGCAGATATTGTTCTTCTTCAGGAAACTAAGCTCAGTGAGTGTTCTGATGCACTGTGGAGCTCTCTCGGTTTGAGGCGTTTGAACTACTTCTTGGTGGTTAATGCTGTTGGTAGTGCCGGTGGCATGGCTGTGGCCTGGGATGGCGATTTGTTCAACGCTTTATCAGAAAGGCGGGGCAGATTTGTACTGACAGTTGAGCTTTTGGTGAAAAGTCTTGACTCCAGATTGGTGGTTTCTTGCATCTATGGCCCATCAGACCGCTCACTTCAGGATGACCTTTGGGCGGAGATACGTGCTGTAAGAGAGTTTTTCCCTGACGTTGCTTGGATCATGGCTGGTGATTTCAACGTCACCTTGTTTGCGGCTGACAGACCAGGATTGAAAGGTGGTCAGGACCCTGGCTCACAGGATTTTGCTGATCTGGTTGGAGATCTGCAGCTAGAAGTTCTAGATGCGAATGACAGTAAGTACTCTTGGAGAAGCTCCGGTTCCCGCTCCAGGTTAGACCGTTTCCTCGTCTCCCCTGAAGTGGTGCATACGTTCCCATTGTGCGGTGTTTCCTCTCGTCCGAGATCTCGTTCGGATCATTCACCTCTTGTGTGGGATAGCGGTGATGGAGATATCCCACGCTCCTTTTTCAGATTTGAGAAGGCGTGGTTGCTTGAAGACGGCTTCCGTCAGATGGTAATTGATCATTGGCGATCGGTTGAGTGCGCGGGTTCGGCTACTTATCGTCTGTCGCAGAAGTTAGTTAGTTTGAGGAAGAAGTTGTCCGAGTTTAAAAGGGAGATAAGAGAAACTAGGAGGGTGAGCAGAACAGTGGCGGAGGAGGGGATTACTAGGCTGGATAGAGCAGAAGATTGTAGAGATCTGACAGATGAAGAACTGAAAGAGAGAAGAGACTACATGGCGGCGATTGCTCTAGAGGATCGGAAGACTGTCATGGAGTGGAAACAGAGATCAAGGCAGAGGTGGATCAAGGAAGGTGATGCAAATACAAAATTCTTTCATGCGGTTGCCAATGGAAGGAGAAGAAGAAACTTAATTCACTCAGTCATGGTGGGGGGATCCAGAGTGGTGGGAGAAAGAGAGATTGGGAGAGCAATGGTGGATTATTTTCGTGAGCTCTCAAGGAGGGCATTGTCGAGATCTTGGAGGTGGACGGGGGCGGGGGCTTCTCGTCTCCTATCAGAGCAGAGTGAGTGGTTGATTAGACCTTTCTCGATGGAGGAGTTGAAGAGGGCAGTATCATCGCTGAATGGAGAGGGTGCTCCTGGTCCGGATGGTTTCCCTGTATTCTTTTACAGTGAGTTCTGGGAGATGATAGGTGGTGATGTGCTTGCAGTCTTGGAGGAGTTTCGTGATGGGAATGCTGGATTCAACAGAATCAATAAGGCCCTGCTTTTTCTTCTTCCAAAGAAGGATGTGTCCGAACATGTTGAGGATTACCGCCCCATAGCACTCTCAAATGCTATTTATCTGATTATTGCCAAGGTGCTGGCTGAAAGGCTCGGCGAGGTTCTTGATGGCTTGATCTCTCCAGTTCAATCGGCCTTCATTCCTGGGAGACAAATTGGTGACAGCTTGGTTATGGCCTCTGAGATTATTGCGGACTGGCAACGGCGTCAGGCTAGGGGAGTTTTATGGAAGGTGGACTTTTCCAAGGCATATGACAGTGTGGATTGGCGTTTCTTGTGGTCTGTACTGGCCAAAAGGGGTTTTCCCTACTTGTGGATCTCTTGGATGAAGAGATGTGTGACCACGGCTTCCTACTCAGTTCTGGTGAATGGTCGGCCTGAGGGAGGTTTCTTTCAGCCGCAGCGGGGGGTGCGCCAAGGGTGTCCGCTGGCACCGCTTCTTTTTATCCTTGCAGCTGATGTTTTGCCTAGAATGGTGAACCAGGTGGTGGCCCATGGTCTCACGGCTGGCTATTCTCTGGGGGGTATCTCCATTCCTGTCCTCCAATATGCAGATGATACTATTTTTTTTTATCGAGGGTGGAGCTGCTGAGGTTAGGGGTATGTCAATGGTTGTGGAGATATTTGGGGAGCTCTCTGGTCTTAAGCTCAACAAGGATAAATCTAGCTTGATCCCCTTTGGTCTTCATGGGGAGGAGGTGGAGGCTTGCTCCACGGAGTTGGGATGCGCTATCAGTACGAGGCCGATCAGGTACCTGGGCATATCGTTGGGCTGTGGTCGACTGCATCTTTCTGACTGGCTACCTGTTGTAGAGAAACTAGAGAGGAAACTGGCATGCTGGAAGGGATCCCTGCTTTCTCGTGGTGGGCGGTTGGTTCTGGTAAAGGCAATCTTGTCGGCAATACCTATTTTCTTTATGTCAACTAGACTTCTTCCTGCAGGGATTTGCAATAGACTTGAGAAGATCATGCGAAGGTTTTTTTGGGGTAAGAATGGCGGAGATGGCCATGCATTGCATCTGGTTGATTGGGAGACGATCACTTTGCCTAAGGAGATGGGGGGGCTCGGTGTACCAAAGTTGGAGCTGATGAACCGTGCCCTGCTGATGAAATGGGCATCGAGAATTTGGGGGGACAACGAGGACGTGTGCAGCAGACTCATTCGAGGAATTTATGGGGTTAATGAGCGCTCTTTCACTAATTTGCGTAATCTTCGGTTCGAGTCGGCATTGTGGAAGGGTATCCGTGTGTTTCTCCCGGATCTTCCCCAAATCTTACGTCCGTGCTTAGGTAATGGTCGTAGTTTTCTCTTCTGGTCAGATGATTGGATGAATGGGGGGACGCTTGCCTCACGCTTTCCCCGCTTATTTGCTCTGGCAGATGATAAAAGGGCTCGTGTTGTGGATTGTTGGGTTGATGGAGAGTGGAGACTTGCTTTTCCTGGTGCTCTCTCTGATCGTCGTAGGCAGGACCTTCTGGATTTGATGGAATCTTTAGCTAGGTTCGAGGGTCCTGCTCCTGGTTGTGATCACTGGATTTGGAGAGATGGTCATTTCTCCGTCAAGAAGGCTTATACTTTGATGATCAAAGATGCAGAACCACTTCACGTGGATCTTATTAGGGGCTGCAGGATGATATGGGAGCTGAGGATCCCAACTCGTATTAAGGTTTTCTTGTGGCTTCTAAGGCATGAACGGCTGCTCACAAGGGAAAGGCGTGCCCGTATTTTGCGCTGTGAGGATAATTCTTGTGTTCTTTGTAGCTCGGCGGTAGAATCCGTGGAGCACCTTTTTCTTGATTGCGAGAAGGGGACTGAGTTCTGGCGGAAGTTGGATGTGGGATGGGTGGATCGTAGCAACATGGCAACATTTTGGGAATCCCTCCTCAACTCTCGCTTTCGTCCAAATGTTGAGAGATTAAAGCCGATATCAGGTTTATGGGCTCTTTGGCTTGCTAGAAATGGTGTAATTTTTCGTGCTGAGAGGTTTTACGTAGAAAATGTAACCCACCTTGCTCGGACTCTCCTCGAGTCCTGGCTGTTATAATTATTTTCTTAATATAATTGGGGCGGACACCAATGCGTGTTTCCCCCTCTTTTGCATCAAAAAAAAATAATTTAAATATATATTACTTAAAGTAAAATTAGAGAAAAAGAACCGATAATATTGAAAATACTTCAAAAAGTTATGCAACGGCATCCTATATTGCTGAATAGTGCATCCATCCTATCTTAATGGAGTTACAGGTTATTTCTTTACATCTATTAATTCGTAAGGGCTTTAATGCAACACTTTGACGGGATAAAATATCACCAATTATACTATTTAGTTGAAGTTAAAAATTGGAAGGACAAAAGGCACACACATGCGAATATTCTGCATTTTTTTAGAATGTGCCAACTTATGTATAATATTTGACATAGATAAGCATAGACAATGTCTGACAAAGTGGCAACTTACCTTTAATTTAAGAGAAACTAATAGCTCTAGAGATATTTTCAAACTATATCTAATTAGCTTAAAATTTCGCCGATCCATCAGTGTATATATATACATACAGATCACAAAATTGACCTGTAAAACATAGCAGCTGATCATGAGGCAGCACCTATACATGTTTCAAGACATCAACATATGAACATGAGGGTGAGGAGATTTGAGTAGCGGATGATGCATGCGATGCTGTGTGTTTTCTGGTTTGGTGACTCTGATTAATTAAGGGGCCGACCTTCGATGTGCATAAATATCAGGGCTTCGACACAGCCACATGGAACACAACCTGTACTGCAAGGGCGGTGCCCGGTCAAAGATTCCCCCTCTCTATGTGCCATCTAATTAATAAGCTCGCATGCTTTGCTTTTGTGATTGCTGGGAGTTAATGGATGTAAAGATCTCCTTTCTTTTGATGATCGGGAAGGAACATGAACAGTCTGGAGAGCCGTTGTTTCGATGGAGCAAAGTGATGGATGTTGTGGTGGATATAACATATATAGCTGTTGTGTTGTTCCTTTTGCTCCCACTAGAGGACGACGATTGCTGTCGATCTGGTTGTCTTGTGCTGTCCACCGTTGTCTTGCAATGGAGCTGTATCGATGGGGACGACGGTGTAGGTTGGGTTGCCCTTCTACTTGCCTTGCTGCCGATCGAGTATCTCTACCGTGTACAAGTTTGCAAGTGGGGCTTCCATGGACCAATAGTATCATAGTCGTATAGCCTGAAGTTTTCTTACGTCACAAGTGCGTATATCTATAGCTACTCAAAGTCTCCTTGCAAGTTAGTTATCTATATGATGGTTTGCTAGGTTACAACGAACTGCTTGTTCTACGATACTGCTGCAACAAGATTGGCCTACGGTAATGACTAATTTAATATTCATTTGCATAATTAACTAAATAACAAGAGTTTAATGGGGCTGCCCCCCCACCGTTTTCGGCGTTTTTTTATTTTTTTTGAAAAATATCATCATGTATATTCATCACTATATCCCTCCTATATGCCATTCGAATTTCGTCAGAAACAGAGACTCCTACAGCCTCCATCGAGATGATGTCGATTTAAAAAATCATGTTACCGTTAAAAAATGACTGTCTGGATGGAGGCCATATGAGTCTCTGTTTCTGATGAAATTCGAATGGAATATAGGAGTGATATAGGGATGAATATACATGACGATATTTTCAAAAAAAATAAAAAATGACAAAAACGACACGAGGTTCATATAATAATAATTTTTCCTGTTGAATTGTTCGTCAATATCGACTAGAAGAAAAAGTTGATGAAAAACTATTATTATGTTACTAATTGAGAGGAATATACCAAGAAATATAAGTATCAGTTGCGAGTTTAAAGAAGTACGCGATGAATAATATCCATTGTTATATATAACTACGGAAGATGTGTCGACGGATATTAAATTATTCATTGCATTAAGCTGATTTTCTTGTAGTGCTAGTATTTCATTGCAATATTATGTCGAGGTTTTATCACTTGTGCCCTTCTTAACTTTTTCAATATCAGTTATATCCATCCCACTCTGGAATCACCTCATTCACAACGGTCGCTAGCCACTGCTAACACTCGCTATGTGTTGTGAATAAGGCGTTCCGAAGTTAAGCGTCGTAAGGAGTTTTCATGGCGGTCAACGCTAACTACAGCTAGATTCGGATGGGTGATGTTAGAGGTGCATACAGAAGGGATAAAATATGTAATCCGATCCAATCTGACGCTATTAGATTGGATCGGTTTGGTTTTATTATTCTAATGGATCGGATTAGAATTTTTTTGAAATTTGTTGAAGTATGGATTGGATCATATCTTTACCAAAATCCGATCCAACCCGTTAATCTGTTAACACGCACATGTATTCAGATACATACATATATGCATACAAACATACATCTATCCATCCATACATACAATATCTATGTGCACCTATTTCGAATTATGTGTAAGACCATGATCAATGTCATTCAAGTCATTTTTTACATATCAATCTCGGATACAAGTCCTCTTGATATCATCCTTTCGTCTCTCTTGAAAGGCAAATGTCAAATCTACAAAATAATAAAGTATGACTACAACTTGTAAAATTGTAATTCATGTTCAGTTATTCCCCTCTAATTCCCTCTCTCTTTCTCTCTCATTTCACTATCGACCGCTAATATTCCTCCTAAATCCCCTCAGTCCATTAATATGATGCCTCTATATCATGCACAATCCTATTATCCTCTAGCACAATGCCACCATTCTTTTTCTTGTGATGTCGTCGCCAGTCTCAAACAACATACTCCCCTCTACATGATAACATTCAACCTCAATATGTTGTCACTCGTCTAATCGTCGTTAAAAGAAATATATTTGGGATAGTTGCATGGTTAGATACTTTTAACCCTTATGCTTCTTACATTTTACTTGCTCTAGCTTTCAGCCTTATTTTCGGAAGAAATTGGATTAATTATATAATCAAATGCGTGACACTCATTAAGAAGAAAGAAGCATTACTTTAATTTCTTTCTCTTTTGAATTGATAAATAATTTTTATTCATTTTTCATAATATTAGCATATTCTAAATGTAGATATAATCTTACAAATAAACTCCATTTCATATCTATTATAAATGAGAAGTATGATTCCTTACTAGTGGACTACATTTAAGTTAATTTTGTATTGCATACTCAAGCAAGTATGAATGTTATATGATTCTCATTTTTTAATGATATATTGTAGAGCATTGAAGAATGATCTTGCAAGTGGTTGGGCTTAGGCATATTTTACCATTCTAAGTTAATCATGGACTTCATCAATATCTGATCATAGAGATCGTATTTTTCTTTATTTAACTTATTTTTGTATCCTTTTTTGGTAACATGTATTGTTTTTATTTGAATCATTTAGTAGAAATCAATTGAAAAAAACTAATGCATTATTTATTAGAAAAACTCAAATTTTAAATTCAATATAATTCTTTTATTTGATTATGTAGTCTTTAACTTTTTATAATAGATTAATGGAATTCTTCTATTTTCACTAATTATGTGGTTTTTCTTTTTTTTCTTTATATCTATTCATATTATAAAATTTTAAGTCATTTTTCAAATGTTCGAAGGCTAGTGTGTTATAAAGTATACGCGTGAGAAAGTAGACTATTGAGCGGAAAATGTAAGGGTAAAAATTCGGTCAAATCCATAATCCGATGGATCAGATCAGATTGGATTTATATATATGATGGATTGGATTCGAAAAATAAAAATATGTCAAGGTTGGTGAACACGTATTAAGCAAAATTCCTATCCTTGTTGATAAAATGATTGAGCAGTAGTTCCTGGTGTCCGGTTTTAGAGGGCATGCGATGTCTGACAAGTCAGATTTGATGATCGATGTATCGGTCACTCTCGTGGTACTCAAAACGTGAACAATCAATCAAAACAACAATCGACCCACAATGTATGATAATGCAATGCAAATATGTGAGCCCATATTTATTTTTATTTTAACTCTACAAAATATATGTAAATATTGTATAATATGTAGAGAGTCGAACCATAGAGAGCAATGGGAATAGGTATTTATTATTAATAAAGAAAATTTTAATAATAGATATTTTAGTACTTTTTAACTCTTTTGATTTTTTTGTGGGGTATTAACTATATTTTTATGCATTTTTGTATTTTATATTTTTATATTTTTTATATTTGAAATTTTAATTTCTTTTTATTTTGCATTTTTTGTTATTTTTTTAAAGATATTATAAGTATATATACCTATATAGTAATATGTATATAATAAATACTTTATATGATATGTATAATAAATAAATATGCAAAAAAATATAAGTAATATAGATAACAACAGTTTTAAGGGTTTTAAAAAATATATAGGTACTTATAATTAATAATATTAGTAATAAGTATATAATAATTAATGTATATGCTATATATAGTTTTATATTTTTAAATACAGCTGTATATGGTCAAAATTTACATAATAATTTTTTGTATTTTATAGTTTTCATATTTTTGTGATATTTATTTTTTTCAAATTTCCAGGTATTTTTAATTGATTTAAATATACAAAACATGGAATAAGATTAATAGGCTTAATTGTTTTGGGTTTTAAAAATAGATAATGCTTCGAAAATTTTTAAAAATTTTTTTAGTATGCAGTATATAATATGTAAATAAGAATTAGAAATAAATATTTTTGTATTTTTAAGGATTTTTTTATTTTTATAAGTTTTTAGGGTTTTCCAATTTTAAGGTTTTTCTTTAATATTTTTTGATATTTTTTTGTGTGGAGTTATAACATATAGTAACACATGCCATATATTTTTTTTGGAATTTAAAGTTAGTTTTATAATTTTTTGTATTTTTATAGCTAGATGTGATATAAATAGCTCTTATTCTATTTTTAATAAACAGAAAATTACTTTAAGTACCTAAATAAAAATGACAGTGTTCATCAACATAATATTATACATCTATAGAAATATTTTTACAAATTATAAGGTTCTGGAGCTATTAAATAAAAATGGAGAAGCAACAAAATAAATTACAATGTTGGCATGGGCTTTTATGCGTTAAAAATATAGTATAAGGTGTTCTGTGCAAAATACCAACTGTTTAACACTAATATTATAATTTTCAGTACCAAAGAGAAACGCAGGAAGTCGTAAAGGTACGGATGCAAAATATCCAACTCATGTGAGGTGAACTGGCACATACCTAAACACAAATAGCAATAAATTCCAAGTCCTATGCAATTTTTACACAACCTTTTAAAACACGATTCATATTTACAAGACTATTTTGTAAATACAAAAAGACAACATGTGCTCTAAGATAGTTGCCCCTTTATTTCTTCTTATTTTTGCACATGTTGATTTCTTCTTCTTCTTATTATTATTATATATATAATACAAATAAAAAAATTGAAAATAATCAAGAATAAAATAAGAGTATTTATACTATGGGTATAATGTACCCTCTGTTCATGAAAGTGGTCCGTATGGTTGCATATGCGTCCGCATATGCCTAAGCAGCCTGCTCAGCGCACCTATTATCTGAAGCCCTGCTTTATGCACCATTTGTGCATATATGGCCCGCATATACAGGCTGTGTGGGCACATATGTGCTCTGTGCACCCGCTTAAGGTCCTGTTGGGTAATCGAATCCTGATCTTAAGATTCAGATCTTGTACTATTTTGATTCTGTATAATAAATCAGATTATGGAAAACTATCTTTGATGATTTTGATATTTAATTGTACTATTTTGAGCTCTACATGAAAATCATTTTTCGTAGATCTTCGTTTGGACCACATTTATTCATAAATTTAGTTCAATTGTAGTCAATTTTGTAGATATTTATTTATTTTTAAATAAAAAATAGAAAACCGCGTATAACCATATATACCCCGCATATGCCCCCGCATACTGCTTTATCGCTATTCAATGACCTGTCCAAACGTATACGCATACCACTTACATGAACCTTGAATATATCTATATAAAAAGAGCTTCTTTGTGGATTTTTGAGTTTTTTTGGTATATTGGAAATACATAAAAGGGATTCTTTCCTCTTTTACATATATATCTCATAAAATTTTCTCTTTAAAATTAACATATATATACAATGGAAAATTTAAAAATCAACTAAAAATAAAAAATCAGAAAATAAAAATTATAAACTTCTTTAAAATGCATAAAAATTCATAAAAAATATTAAAAACTAATTACAAAATAGAAAAAAGAATTTGAAAATCTTTGTTAATTTTCATAATTAATAACTCTAGCTTAATACAATTTCCTCCTTGTGTTCGACTCTGGGAGATATACTATGTAAATAAGTAGTATATTCTTCTTCTTAAAATAATTACTTTTTATTTGGGAATTTTCGGGTTGTGGTGACATACTTTCATATAATTTTCACACTTTAGCTATTAGTAATTAAATCCTGCATAATTCTCGATTCATCAATGAGTAAATGGTATGTGGCACTATTTGGGTTTGTGAATAAAAGAGTAACAAGTTGATATGTGTTTAGGCATGAAGATTAGGGCACAACGACTTAGGCGTTCGAGAATGTGGCTGCAACCACTGCATGAACCATGTATGTGGCTACAAATGCCTATGTCATAGGTTCATTTAACCATATTCCAGTTATCTTTTCAATTGAGTTCACACTTCACTTACGTTTTCCTTATTCTACTTCTATTAATAAAATAGCAAATTTCATTGAAAGATCCGACTATATTTTACATTGAATGTCTACTATCTAACTCAACCCTCCTTGTGGGAGAGGAGGGAAAGGGGGGTGAACCTTGGTCTTTCAAGTGGTAGGCATACTTCCCAACCATCAAAACATTGAAGTGGATGCACTGCTCTCTCTACCTTGGGTAAAAAAAACTAGTCCTTACATTATTGTTAAAACTTTTGTTAAAATATGGTAAATATGAAATATAAGCAGCTAATCACTAACCCCATATGTTACCGTGCATACTGCATAGTTGTTATGCAATGGTCTTTCCCAACAAGATTGCATTTCACATTTCTGAAGGTGGGCCTTAGCATCAAAGTTAATTATATTTAATTATCTAAGTTGTTTTATGCCATAGGACTTCATGTATTCTACCATTCATATTTCATCGTGAAGTAATTCACAAATTTATGAATGTAGGGCCTCGCTTGAGATACTATTCATGATTTCAGCAAGCCTCTTGTAATGTTATTGTTGAGTGTTATATTGTAATCCTAATCCGAGGGATACTCCAATCTTCTGAGTGAAAAGGTATCTTTCATTGTAATCATAATCATAGATATCTATTTATATAAGGAGCACTAGGTTCTCATAATTGATCAAGTAGTTCCTTTACATCTGCCAACTTAGTATCGGACGCCCTCCCTCGGCCGCCTAACCCGCCCTGCATTGGTGTCTCCATCTCAAAGTCGTTCATGAAGCAGCTCTCCAGCGATGATCCAATCCCCGGTGCCTCCTTTCACATCCCCCAGTAGAGAAGCTCCAGTACCGCACCACCCCTTGTGGAGAAGTCGCTGCCTACCAACCTCAGCACCCCCTATTCAACAATATGCCACAACCTTTTCCCTGATCAACAACCGTGTCCAATACGATACCTCTTCGTCGGCGTCTCACCCGCAACTTAATTCAACCCCCACCAAGAATTATATAGTGCTATATGTCATCCTCAAATTTATCTTTCAGCCCTCAATGGCTATATCTAAAGTTGTTAGGCCCCCATGGATTTCAACAATGTGTTTACTAGTGCTCCCTATTTGAGCATCCAAACCCCACAGGTTACATGTTGACATACCTTGATCACATACACCGTGGTATGATTTAAACATCTATCATCCATTTTATTACTCTACAAGTAGGACGGGCAATGTGGTGAGCGCTCAGGCGATCAAGGCTAAGTGACATCAAAGGTCATTGCGACCTCAATCACCTGAGCCGAACTCAACAAGAAAATAAAGACCATAAATGAAACAATCAAAGCATAAAATCAAATGTAGCGCTCTCCGCTATTTATTTAACCTGGTATAGTGACTAGGTTGAACACAGGAGTACGAGCGAAGCCTACGAAGTTAGTCGAGAAATCAGAAAAGAAAAGGCATATTTTTTGTGGTTTTTAATTTGCAATTTTTTTATATTTTTTAATAAGAAAAAGAATAAAAAGATAAAGAAAGTCACATTTAATAATTTTTATTAAGACTAAGAAGGTCCAAGAATTCGAAATAAAATTATTTTTATATTTTCCAAATATGCAAATGTTTTTTGTGATTTTCTGAGGTTTTTCCTATTTTTATAAGATTTTATAAAAATAAAATAAACACAAAATAGGGGAACGTTGTTCAACCATGACCTAAAGGCAAAATTAAAATCTTAAAATTGCTTGAAAGGTCTAGAGGTTATTTTTATGAAAAAAGTATAGAAAAAAGACCTAATTACAGAAAACTGGAATTGCATTTTTTTAATTTTCTAGAATTTTTAAGATTTTTATAAGATTTTTGATCTTTTGTGATTTTTAGGGGTTTTATAAGGGATAAAACAGTACTAAAGTAAAAATACACTAAAAATAACACACATGAATTTTTATAGTATTTTTTTTTATTTTTTTGGTATTTTATAAACTAGACAGACACGTTTTTAGGGGTTTTTTATTTTTAGAAAATTTCAAATAAAATCAAATTATGTCACAAAAATTAAAAAAAATATTACACAATAGCAGGAGCTACTGGTAATTTTTAGGGAATTTTTGGAGTAAATTTGATAATTATTTGATTTAAAATAAAGCACACAAGTTGTAGGGACCTATTTGCAAATATTCTAAGTTTCCAGATTAAACAATAATACACATATAAAGTTCAAGAGCATCAATGTAAAATTCCCTGGAAATAACGCACGTGCTTAATAAATCGTTCACA
Source organism: Ottelia alismoides (assembly GCA_037367405.1). NCBI lineage: Eukaryota > Viridiplantae > Streptophyta > Magnoliopsida > Alismatales > Hydrocharitaceae > Ottelia > Ottelia alismoides. The sequence goes on along the minus strand of JAZKJV010001089.1, from coordinate 1,328,574 downwards.
GGAGCATAAATGCAAATCCAGGAAACATTTCATTCAAATATTAACCATCAAGAAGTCTATGATAGAATATGCAAAAACACCATAGGGCACGTGATCATGCATGTGTATCCAAACGGGGAGGACTAAAATGCAAATACTAGAAACATCAGGGATGCATATGCAAATAGTTTGAACTACAACTTTATTTAATAAACTAAAACATAAAGCATAAAAAGTGCAGGATACATAATGCAATATACCCTTGCAGGTGTGTGCGGTGCGCGTGAGGGTCACGCGGTGGCCGCTAGCTGTGTATGTACGTGCGGCTCAGATGTGTAGGTGTCAGATCTGACGCCTCAAAAACTATCGAGGACGTGGGGCGCAGATGCGTCAGAGCTGTGATCTAACGACCTGGAAGGCTGCTGTTGTCGGCGGCGTGGATGTGATCTGGAGGAGGATGGTCGATCCAACAGTGCTGAGAGGGCCTGGATAAACAACGTCAAGACGAGTTTCACCAGAGCTAAGGAGGTGATCCTCAGCTCTGATGGTCGATCGGTAGGCGCGGGAATGATCGTGGAGGTCCTTCGCACAATTGAACAGGTCCGATGGAGGAGCCAATAACCGGATGTGCGTGACGACGAACATGACCTGGAGCTGCTCCGACGGATGGATGGAACTGGGGCTCTCGGCGTACGTTGACACCTGTAAAGGAAATCTAGGACTCGGGGATATGCTCTGGTCTGGGTTATTGAAGCTATAAACTAAAGAAGCGAGGGGGTGAAGCTTGATCTCCGACGAAGGTGGTAGAGGAGATCTCATTCCTAATCTCGACCTGAAGATCGAGGCTAAGGATGATCAGGTTGTGGTGCAAGATGGAAGGTCAGGCTGCGGATCGATCAAAATGGCTGGAGGTAGATGTCGATGCTTCGACCAGACAGCTAGAGCAGATAGGAGTGCGGCAGCGATGAATGAGAAGATCGGATCGAACAGGGAGATACGAAGGAAATGAGGGATACCTGAAGATCCCGGAGTGCTCCTGAGATTTAGGCAAAGATGGTTGATGGGGTGATGGCCTCAACCTCGATGCGGAAGGCAGGAGAGGATGCTCGCGGCGGATCTCCAACCACGAAGGTGAGCGTCGTCTTCACTGCACCAAACCAAGATCCGAGGGGTTTTCGAGCAGTTGTCACTCAGTTGGAGGTGTCTAGGGTTTGAAGTATGAGATGTCTCTCCTAGGAGGTGGAAGAAGATACTTTATAACATTCCTAGGACATGGAAGAATCGGGCGAGGGTGCGCAACCCTAGGAAGATCCGTGCCTTCCTAGGGATATGTAAAGGTCTTAGATCCAAGGGGAATCTACGGGCAAAGAATCAGAGTGAGGGGATGCGTGACCCAATTGGGAAAATAGGAAGTCGGTCCGATGATGAGGTCGGGTTGGGTCAAGCCCTGGAAGAGGGTGTGGACCTGGGTCAACGGAATGACGTGGACCAATCAGAGAATTAGAATGTACAAATTACTTATAAATTAAATAAAAAATAATAAATGATTTTAAATCAAAAGTGTATAAAATGAAAATTTTTTGTTATTTTTAAACTATTTTTCCATGATTTTATTTATTTTATGAAAAATAAATTTATATTTATACGGTATAATGTATTATATATTAATATACCTCTGTATTTTGTACAATTATTTTTATTTTGTTATTTTTACATAAATACCCCATTTGTTTGTATTTTATTTATTTAGAACATAATTTTTGGAGTATAAAATAATTTTTTTTATTTTTATTATTTATATACAAGTATATAAGAAAGAGGGAATTTAGCATATATACATGTGTTTTGCACAATGGAGAAAGGATTTCTTATTTTATTTTGTTTTATTTTTTTGATTTTTGTTTTATTTTTAGGAAAATATACACTGAGGTAAAAAGAACACCTTATTTTATTTTATCCAAAAATAATTATTTAATTACACCCGCTAAGATGGAATAGGCTCGCCAATATGCCCCGCAACAATATGATGAGAAGCTATTCCCCCAGGAACAAAGGGATCAAAACCTTCTGCACCCCATGCAGGGTTTACAGGCTTGACTTTTCCAATTTTCCCGTAAGGATCCGATACCCAGGACCATACAAGCCAGTATATATTCAAAAACTAATATGTACAACATAGAGTAGGCCCTATCTCTCTCTACATTATTTTATTTAGCGATCAGGCCAATGCTTGGCCTTCTCTTGGTTTGGATCACTCTATATTTATTCTAAATACCTCCTTCCTTTTTCTTTTCCTTTATTCTTTTATTTGTGCACAAATACATGCTAATTATGCAACATTAACAAATGCATGTACAATGCTAACTTATTGTATTTACATCTATCTACATGATGATTTGTCAAGATAAATAGCTAAAATAAAAGAATAAAGAGTGAGAATCAGGGATTCATCACAATGTCATTAGAGATGTTAGAATCTAAAGTGACATACCAGGGATACGAGAAAGGGAATGCACATCTATGCTTATTTGGCGCACTCATCAAATTGGACGAGATCAATTATCTCAAAGGATTGAGGATATTCTTGATGATCATATGGGGATACGATAAAGAGCATATCTTGCTTGAGACAAAGCATGTAGCCAAGAGAGGAAACAACACCACATAGGCGAAAGACAATGATGGTAAGCTCATGGATCATGGTTAACATAATTGATCGAGTTGTAGATGAACTAGGTTACTATACAAGTTCTTACGGGATGTGGGCTTCCTTGAAAGGTACATATGGATAGGAGAAAAGCTCAAGTAGAATGTTTCATACATATTTTGATATGATGAACCTGAAGCAAGCAGGATGCTGGATACCGTGATACTTGAAATCTTTATTTGAAAGATATAATATTTTATGTTTAGGATGCACATGTATTGCACAGAAGGAATGTTGCCAAGACATATTGATTATCACATTCTTTGAAGGAATACAACATGTGACTAGATAATCACATTGCCACTGTAATAACCATAGAGGAGGCCTATAAACTATGAATAGACTTGTGGTCTTCCACACTGGCACTATTTTTAGATGTTTAGAGACATATCACTACTATTTCTGATCCATCAAAATGAGGATGTCATGGCTTATATAGGGGTTATAACAAAAAAACATATTGAGGTTGTAAGTAAACATGAATATCTAATTTTTACTACTCGAGATGCCTCTAGTGGGGGTGATGGACAGTTCGTGATAGTCCCAAAAGGGGATTTTGAGGATCTAATGCAGGGTCTGAATATGCTCAACCCTGGAGATAACTCCCGCTCGCATCAAGGCAACCCTCCGAAAATCAATCGCATCATACACACTTGCATCTATGTTGTCTTCACCAAAAATTTTGCAAAAACTGATTAGACGATCGATACATGTGCCTCGACTCACCTATGTGGAGAAGAATCTTTTATCTCAAAAGGGACAAGCCCATCCAGAATACTTTGTGCAAGTTGCAGATGACATATTTTCCCTAATTCGGGGAATAGGGATGCCCATCACCCCAAACATCAAAGGCAACAATGTTTTATTTGTTCATGAGTTTCCTATTATCCATATGCATAGAACTCAATTGTCGAGTTACATTTGATGTTTTCTTATGTATTGTTTAAGACACATTGACTTGGAGGGCGATTAGTGGGAGCCTTGAAGAAGGGGGTGTCTACCATTTTGTTCAATCAACTAGTGTTATTGCATGCTTTAGGACTCCTTTCTCATATTCTTTGGGTGTTCTATGGTACTAATGCTTAGGTTATACGTCTTTCTAAAAACTTTGCCAGGTCCTTAGCTCCCTCCCATTGTTTGCCAAAAGTGTGGGGAAGCATCACCAAAGTTCTTTCTTGTCCTCTGGCATAGTCCATTCCACTCTCTTTTTTGAGCTTGTTCATCTTGATGTATAGTGCCTCAGTAGATATTGGGAATATATGTTATCTCATCTTTGTGGATGACCTCTAATATTTCATAGATTTTTTGGTGAAAAATAAATCCGGTGCTTACTTTGTTGCAGTATGCTTTCTTAATGAATAGAATGCATGTGTCAGGACTATTACATCTGATAAAAAAGGTAAAGTCTTTTCCCATTATAAGTATGGTCGATTATATGGATTATTGTTCAAATCCATGTTGAAAGATTTAACTACTTTTTACGCTACTTGTCGACTACCTAACACAAGCCCCACGAGGAGGGATTTGAACCCTGGTCTTCTGGACAATTTTGTTTCACATGATATGTAGTATTTTCTCCACTTAAGGATTAATATGTCACACCCTTGTGCTCATACTTCTCACTAGAATGAGGCTGCCAAACAAAAACATGGGCATATTCTTAATTCTTGTAACTTACTTATTGACAATCATGTTCCATCTACATATTGGGGAGATGCAGTCCTTACTGCAATGTTTCTAGTTAATCATATGCATCCCACTTCCATCAATGAACAGTTCAAATTGATGTACTCTTTCCAAGGAAAATAGTATTTCATGTTCCTCCCGAGTTTTTGGGTGTGTCCTTTGTTCACTTCATTGCCCTCGGTAAGGAAAATTAGCAGCAAAAGTAGTCAAATTTGTGTTCTTAGGATACACAAAGAATCAGAAGGGATGTCATTGCTATGATCATTGGTCATAAAAATAATACATCAGTGCATATGTTATATTTTTTGAGTCACTTCACTTCTATTATAGGTCTGAAATATGTGCCCTCTCCTATCTTAGATACTGCTCCTATTCATGTTTCCGTTCAAATGGATGATCAATACATGACCCTGTATCAACAGAGGCACACCCTTTATGAGGTAAACTACCTCCTTCCAAGATCTATCATCCGATTGATGTTTCACTTAGTGATGCCATTTCACCTTTTATAAACATGACAACAAGGTCATGAGATAGCCAAGCAACTAATACAACGGATCTCCCCATCGCCCTCGGGTAGGGGACAAGACAATGTATCAAGCATCCTATTTCTATATCCATGTCCTTTTCAGGTCTTGGGTCCTCTTATAGATGATTTGTTGAGTCACTGTTCACCTTACATATCCTTCGCAATCACAATAAGGTACTTTGTGACTCCATATAATGACTAACGATGAAGGAAGAAATGACAGCTCTTCTTTTGTGTGTTACATGGTAGCTTGTTGATCCACCAGGTGACAACAAGGTGGTTGGATCCATGTTGGTCGGTATTCACAGATCTTCATGATCGTCATGTCACTCCGACTGACATTCTGGATCTGAGATGCAATAATTGAGCAACAATGTATATAGCTAACAACCCATTTTTTCATGAGCATACCAAATTTGTGGAAGTTGATTGTCGTTACACCATAAACACGATACATAGGTGATTGCTTCACACTCTTTGTGTACTCCCACAGATCAGGCTACCAACATGTTCGCCAAGCCACTCACCAGTGCACAATTTGAAAAATGATGTAACAAGATGCGCATGATTGACATATATGCTCCATCTTGGAGGGAAGTGTTGAGTGTTGTATTTAACTTTAGCCCTACGGGTACTCCAGTCTTTTGAGTCGAGAGGTATCTCTCATTATAACATTAACCCTAGGTATCCTATATAAGGAAATTTAAAGTTCTCATAATCTACCAAGTAATTCCTTTACATTTGTCAATAAAAATGCTTGGTTTTGCCTTAATAAGTTCCAACTATTAACAGTGAAAGGGGAAGTTGTCCACCCTGCATACCTGGTCAGAGGTAATAAGCATGTTCATCTGTATTAGCTTGTGTTACATTATGGAATCAATTATTTATAAAGGAATTTTACTTGTGATATCCATTTTAGATACACTCAAATTTCATCTTTTTTTCTTAATTTAATTTGTTTCAGAAATTATGGATGAAATCATTTTCACATTAATTTACTTCAGGTGATGTGAATGTTTATTTGCAGGAAGATACTTTTCTTTGATGTGGAACACCACCTAATGTTTCTTATTTGAAATATAGTAGAAAAAGCATTTCCTTGAGTCAAGGTTATCCTTTGAAACAAGGTCCACTATTTTTTGAAATTGATGGGCACTTAGCACTCTGAAGGGCTTTTGGGTCCCTGTTTTTCTTGTAAAAAGAATTTTACGTTGAAAAGTTAAAATAATTTGTGAACCCAAATAAATTTTTGAAGGGTGTATGTCACACCAAGGAACTTTTAAATAAACTTGAAGGCAAAAATATGAAAGATTTCCCATGAGGCTTGATTTTTTATCAAAATAGGTCATCAATCTTTATCTTCGATGCATATATAGTTTTGAGAAAAAGAACAAATCCGACATTTATCCCAATGAGTGGTCAAATTCTATTTCATAGAATTGATAACATAGTATCATTAATAGATGTGTATTAGTAGCCTCTTAATATGTTCTGTATTACCCTAGGAACCAAATTGAAACATGCTCATTAAATTATGGAATCGAATAAAAGAAGGATTCATATTATTTCATATTTTTTCTATTAACATTCCAGGAAGAAAGATTGAACTCTAGTTGCTACTATGTGCAGAACATTCTTCTAAATAATTCTTCTAAAAATAAATTATTTTCATGTTCTTATTATCTTGGTTTTGTCTAGTAGACTAGTAGTGTTATTTTCTCCTTGATATTTTCCTTTATTACTTGACTTTTGTTTTCCATCACTCTATCCATTCTATATGATTATCTCATTATTTACAAGCATTGCTGATATCATCTCCATCTTCTTGAAATCCATTGGGAATCAGCAAATCAAGAAGGATGAGGAAAAGTATAGGTTATTCAACTTCGACAGGAATGTTTCTAGACAATACATGCTGTGATTTACTTAGCAATGCACAAAGAGCATTGCATATTTTCTAAGAGCCTATTAAGCATGAAAATATCCTTGCGGGTCTAAAATAATATAAAGTGTCACTGACGAGACCCACAAGAAAATTCCTCTACTCGATCAACAATTAACCCACGAACAAATATTAGCAATGAATTGCAAAAATATGGAGTTAAATTTATTATAACTCTACAAAAAAAGGTTTATAGTGCGTAAGCATGTGTAGAGGCTGAACTCAGGGAGCAAATAATAGATTTGGCAATTAAGCTCAAAAATTGCTCTTTTCTCAAGTCCATTTATTATTTTTGTGGGTTTTATTTTTTGTAGATTTTTTTATTTTTATTTTTATATTTTTTATACTTTTATTTTCTCTTTTATATATATTCTAATTTTTAAATTTCTTCTTTTTATATAATATATAATATATAAGACTATATATACAATACAATGTACAATAGTAATAAATACTAATAAAAATAATAGAAATATAGAAAATAATTTGGGGGGGGGTAGATAAGTTTTTTACTATTTTTATGATTTTTCTAGAAATGTAGCTGATTTTTATGGATTTTTAAAGTAAAAAATACCACAAATCAAGGATTTAATAAATAAGCCGAATTAAAAAGGAAACTAACGATAGCAAATAATGTCCAAAATTGTCCAAATAAATTTTAAATATCGCTACTGATATATAGAAAATCCAGAGATAAAAATAAATATTTCGAGATTTTTTGGTTGATTTTTAACTTTTTTTTGGATTTTGGATCTTTTAAATTTTTATGCTTTCTCTTTTAATATTTTTAGGGATTTTTAATCTAGGATGAAAACATACTAAAATATAAAACACTTTTTTTGGAATTTTCCATAGCATTTTTTTATTTTGGTATTTTTAAGCTAAACAAGGATTAAAAACATGCTTATTTATTTTTAATGAACATATAAAATACCAAAAATGCAAATCCAAAAATATGACATGAAAATACATGCTAGTATGCATTTGTCTCTGTTGTCGCATAATTTTAGGGGTACGGTTACTATTTTTACAAAAATTAAATTCAAATATCAAAAATACATATACTAGGAAGGGCATATTTGCAAATAAAATAAAGTCTGGGGTTTATCTGCAAATGTACTTAAAATATACAACTAGTATTCAAGTTTAATGGACTAATTATAAATACAAAATATGCTACTGATATAAATGCAATTTGCCTAGCTCACGTGGGACGACATGTGACTGAACTGGACTACACCAAAATGCAATTTCAATAAATAATGGGTATGTGATGCAAAATGTCCAAATTATTTACACTATTTATCTTATTTACAGGATTATTAAATGGATACAAAAATGGGCGGAACGAGATATGCAATTTACCCCAACTGGCACCCTAATGAATAGTTCGATGCGCCTCACTTATCCACATGGATGGCGCAGATCATCCGATGACGTTTCCTGTTGAATGGCCGAGATTAAATCTTGGATGAGATCTGACGACTGACTGCATGTCACATCCAACGGTGCCTACTCCACCTAATGACTTTGCTCGATCGGACGGCTCGGAGATATGCTCGAAGAACATGTGAAGAATACGAGATGGATGAACTTCGATCGGTCGAATCTAACTCCTCTAGTCTCCAGTCTTGTTGTTGAAGGGCTCATGACGATCCTGGGATTGATCCGCAGCAGCTGGAAGGTTCAAATGCATCCTAGCCTTATTGGTGGAGGCCTAAATCTCTCAACTACATGGAGGTTGTTCAAGGGATTCAACTGGGTCTCAGACAACCCCTTCCGATCCTGCAAAGGTTCTAAAAAGTAAGGAGATATGAAAGCAAAGAAATCTAGGTTTTTATTTGGTGGAATCAACAGCTGGATGAAGGCGATACCACGGTCTCCGGTGAAACGGCGGAGGAAAACATTGACTCGTAGAACCACTAGTGTTCTGGTTGGTCAAATGGATCTGGGAGGTGGAGAAGGTGCAGGAAAAAGTGTGGAAGTGGTCGTGGATGGTCGGACAGTGGTCTTCACAATGAAAACATGGCTGGAAATCTAGAGCTCCGGCGAGGGCTACTAATTTACGCTAACTCGTGAATAAAAGACAAAATTAAATGCAAAAAACAAAATGTAGGAACCAAATCTACCTAGAATCTTAAGGTGCTCAGCTCTTATACCTGGCTAGAGGACCAGGGAGTAGGGTGGTCGGAGAATCACCATGGGTGCACCTCCTCCTCCTCAAGCCACACCAACTCTACAAGGGAACTACCCCTGTCATTAGGATTCACGCTAAACCAAGGACAGTTGTCTTAGGGGGTTGGAATGTGACCAAAATCGAAGATGAAGCCGGAGGTGATTGATGAAGCCACATTTCATCATTTTTATTCTATCATTTTGGCATCAAAAACCCTGGCAAATGCCTGTAAATAGCATTAAATAGAGCATGTTAGCATTCATGCATATACATGTAAATAGTGTATAAAATACTATAATTAAATACAAAATTATAAAATAAATAAAAGAAAATAAAAGAAAAATAATAAAATATTGTAAATATTTTATGACCCGAAACCCCGAGACCTAGGCATCTTGATGAATAGGTCGACAAGGAATAAAGTAGGGGAGATAAGGGTAAAATACAATACACATTCCTTCATTCTTTATTCATTTTGGGACCTATTTTTTATTCCACTTTTTATACTTCAAATAAAGAAACTTTGTACATGAAAGTTGTATATAATTTAATAAATAAAAATTCAAAATTGATTTCACTGAAAAATAATGTACATAAAAAAAGATATGGTCTGAATAAGATTCCAAAACTCCAACTTCACAGACCCGTATCTTGCAAATAAAAACTCGAAATGTACCAAACTCACCTTTAATGGTATATAGCTTAAAATAATCTATTTAATGGAGGTGGTTTCGTATTTTTCGGAGTTACGGTTTGAAAGCTGAGGTTTGGACCCTTGTAATATACTTGTACATATTAAAATATTCAATTTATTATTTATTCATTATTTTTGTAATTGTTTATTTTTATAATTTTGTAAATATTATTTATAATTTATTTGTACATTAAAAATAAAAACCTAAATAAAACTCAAATAAAAATACATGTATATAAGATACATAGGTATACTACATATATTTATACCTATATAAAATATACTTCTATTTTATTAAATATACAAAACACATCACAAAAATAAAATAAAAATATAATTACATGTATAAAAGTATTATATAATTTTATAAAATAATAAACAGAATTAAAGAAATTAAAAATACCAAAATAAAAATCAATTAATAAAATATATAGATATTATACCTATAAAGGGCATAAAAGTAAACTCGTAAAAATATAGTTCATAAAATAATTAAAAATCAGAATAAAATACTACATAAAATAATAAATATTTTTTATTTAATAATCAGAATTTAATTCGACCTTTTTATATTTTTATTTGAATTAATAAAATATTTTTCCAGGGTTTTTCCTGGTTGGTCCACGTGGACCAACCAGGAGGGTCCGAGAGTTGACCTCGGGTCAACTCTCTGACCCACCCCTTGTTGTGTGTCAGAGATGCGTTTGACCCCATCCTCACCCATTTTTCGAGGCCTTAGCTTTCACCTTCTGGGGATGCACCCTTAATGACTTTTGTTCCTCGTTGAACCACCTTGCACGCCCAGTGCTTGCCTTGGGGAGTGCATCGTTGCATCAATGCTAATCCCTCGAGCTTTGCACCCCCCCCCTCGTCCACCATTCAAAACCGGACCCCCCCCTTCTTCCTTTTCCTCTTTGAACCGGTTCTGGGCACCAAAAGCTTCCAGGTGAGGGTCGAGCTGAAGCTCCCGTGACAGGGGAGTCTCCCCCCACCTCAGTCGAGGTGCGGCGAAGCACCTAAGGCCGTGTTCCACATCATCTCTGACGGCTGCGCCGTCGTGAGGTTTTTCCCTCGCTATTTCTGGCTTGAGGTCCGTTTCTATCCTTTTTTGCTTTCTTATTTTCTCTGTAGTCTTAGGATCGAATCCACACTTCCAATTTCCCCTTACGCCCATCCAATCGCGACCAACCATCCCTCGTCGGAGTTCGCTCCGGCGAGTTACATATCGTTGTTTCCGCATCCATCCGCGCCGCCAACCGCAAGGAGTTTTGCCCTTGCGGTTTAACACTTTTTGGTGCAGGTTCTGGGAGCTTTGAAGGCCCCCTGGAGCTTCTTCGAGGCCGGTCGGAGGCATCTGGAGCTCTCTACCTTCCCCGACGTCGTGGGAGAGCTCCGGTGGCCCCCAGCTCTCCCTGAGGTCTCCAGAGCATTTACGACAGTTGCAGGAGGAGTTTGGCCCATTTTGAAGCAAAAAGGACCGTCGGAGGAGGAGGATCGAGCCGGAGAAACCTCGTTGCGGCGGTGTTCCTCCCCGTTCGTCCACCTGCCTCCGCGACCGTCGGATCGGGCCTGCTCCTCCAGATGCTACAGCTGCCCTCGGATCTTGCTAAAGCCTAGTCGTTCGATCATTCAATCTCAATCTAATCCGGGATGTCCAAGGGCGAAAGGGTATCGGGGCGCGCTGTGCTGACACGTGTCCTAGTGGGATAAAACCCACCATTCGATCGCACCCCTACGCTGGGTATTTTGCATATCTTTCCCAGCGATTTTGTATTTAATATTCGGCCCATAATATTTCATCCGTTGTTATTTAATTTGTGTAGTATTTACGAACCAGCCCCCACATTTGCCTTTATTTACAAACAGGTCCTCGAACACGTCACCTCACGTGCTCGTGCGTGTGAGGCGCGTGGCCATTTTGCAGAGAGGGCCTCGGACATTTTAGTAGTTGTAATCAGTCCAGATGTTTGTATTTGCAGTATATATTTTTGGACATTTTGTGCTTTAGCCCCTGACGTTTCAAAAATTACAGTCGTGCCCCTACCAGGCGCGCGTGCTTGCGCACGTGCGTATGGTGTTTTTGCGGGGAAGCCCTTGCGAGTTTGGGTATTTTTTATTCATCCAGAAACTTTGTAATTTAGGTATAAGTTTTGCGTAAAAATTGCAGTTAGGCCCTCAGACTTTTATCTATATACATTTAGGTCCCTGCCAGGCTGTGTATTTTTGTATGCTTTGTCTATTTATTCCATGCATTGATAAAACCTTAAAAATTCCAAAAAAATTATTTAATCTCCTGTTTACTAGCTGGTTCACGCCATATTTTTGTATTGCATTTTTATTGCATTTTAATATTTGTTAAAAATCAAAAACATGCATTTTTCTTACTGATTGCATTAGAAAACCCATAAAAATTATAAAAACGTTTTGAAAAATTCCAAAAAAATATATTTTGTGTGTTTTATAATCTATGTGTCAGTCCAAAAACCACTAAAAATTTCAAAACCAAAACCTTAGAAATTTGAAAACCTCTAAAAACTTCATAAAAATCTAAAAAATCATAGAAAACTCCAAAAAATGAAAACTCAGGTTCTGTAGTTTCCCCATTTTGTTGCCTTTATTTTAAAATTAATTTGGGAAAATTTTGTTACTGTTTGATATTTTTCATTTCCATTTTAATTTCAGCCAGCCTTGTTGTTCACCATTTTCCTTATTTTAACTTTTAAAAATACCAAAAACATTTTGAAAAACTCTCAAAATCACAAAAATAGTAGAAAAATATAAAAAGACTAAAAACATTTTATTCCATGATTTTTGCTTATTTTTACCTATTTTTATTAATACATTATTCTCTCTTTCCCTATATTGTATATATATTCCATTATTGAAAAAGAAAAATACAAAAATCAGTAAAATTGAAAATCAAAATACAAAATTTAAAAAAAATCAAAAATTAAATAAAAAATATAAAATTAAAAACCCACAAAAACATTTACATTGCATTTTGTAGACAATACATCACATGCACACACACACACACACACTTGTTGATCTATCCTGCCTTGTTCCCTGTGTTTGAACTCTCTACATACTTGCTTCTATACATCATTTATGTAGAGTTAAAAATAAATTTTAACTTCACATTTGCTTGTCATTTCTTGATATCTATAGTGTGGGTTAATTGTTGATTAATTACAGTTTCTTGTGGGTCGCCACAGCGACATAGTAGTCCCGCCTTGTGTGGACTATTTAGACCCACGATAAATCGTGGTTATCAGTGATTATTTATGAACAAGTGATGAATACCCATTCATCACTCTTTATTCTTATATTTTAGCTACAAAAACCTTTGCAAATACATGTAGATATGTGTAAATACAAATAATTACCAAAAGCATGCATTGTGTAAAAACCTGTAATTAGCATGTTTTTGTGCAAAAATAAAAGAATAAAGATCAAAAAGAAAAAGAGGGAAATATTTAGAATAAATATTGAGCAACTTAACCCAAGGGAGGGCTCAGCATGGGCCTGACCGCATAAAAGCCACAGTAGAGAGAGATAGGGGCTCATGTGTAAACATTCATGTAAATAAATAAAATTATATTTTCCTCAACCAAAAATATGCTTGTACATATTTTGTATATATTTAGAAACTATTAAAAACAAAATAAAAATCTAAAAAATCAAAAATTCAAAAATGCCCTTTCACCATGTACATAGACCATGCCTCTTTATGTATTTAACCTTGTAAATAAATGTATTTATTCTCAAAACTTTTTGTGAATATTCTATGGTATATATTTTAAATAAAATAAATAAAAAGAATTAAAACAAAAATCAAATAAAAATAACAAAAATTAAAAATACAAAAATATATTGTACATATGCCATGTATATAGTTGTACATAACTATTTATTTCACCTATGTATAGAAATAATAACAATAAAATAAAAATATCCTTTTATTCCTCATTTTATTCTATAAATAAATAAAATCTAAAATATGAATAAAAATGTATAAAAATAACTAATTAAAAAAATCAAAATTAAAAAAAACTATAGTGTACATATACCTATATATAGCCCTACTATGTAAATATCTCATTTTTATTTCCAAAAATTAATTAAAAATCACAAAAAAATAGAAAAAAATAAAAGAAAAATATTTCATGTTTTGGGTTTTTGCAAAATCGACCATTTGCTGCCTCATTTTTGAGCTTCAAATTTTGACCACGTGGCAGCATTCCATTGGTCCACGGGGAATGTTGACCCCGGTCAACTTCCCCCGCGGACCGTCTTCTCCCACGGATCCCGCGCCCGACCCGATTTCTCCTCTTTTTCCGCGCTCGATCCGATCGCCTTCTCCGCAAACCCCGGGTCTGACCGCTTCCTCGTACATCCGACATGGCCGCCGGGGCATCCGCATTGGGATCCGTGCTTCCCATAGCCCTACCCGACCAGCCCTAGTCGGGTCTGCACGAGTATATAGTCTGAGCTCCGCCCCCATTTTCACGCATCTTTGGATCTTCCCCTCGGTGCCTGTGACCTCCTCCGGAGTCCCTGAGTGACAGCCGTGGTCTTGGGAGTTGCAGAGAGGCCCGGGAAGCCGGGAGCCACTGATCCGGTGGGTAACTCCGTCGTGCGCCGCCGCGAGCGCGCTGAGCCTCGGGGAACTCGACGGCCCCTTGAGGCAACGACCGGGAGCTTCATCGGCTCCAGCCCAGTCGAATGTGCCCATCAGGTAGCTTCCATAGTCTCTAGTTTAGCGTAGAATAGGTTTTTTCGATTCCCAGTAGCTTAGCTCCGCCGCCTTCACCTGCCGTCTCCGTCCACTCACTTGACCGTCCGACCACTTCACCACCTTCGCCTGACTCCTCTCCACATTCTCCGCCCCTTCATTCCCCCTGGCTCGCCCCGGAGCAGGGTTTTGACTCTCCTCCCTCCGCCGCTCGCCGGAGAGCCATCGCATCGCACCACCAGCCACCTTCCACCCGCTCTGACGGGTCGAGGCAGTTTGCCCTCGACCCAGCTTCTTTCCTGTGCAGGTATCTCGGCCAATCAACCTCATCTGGAGGTCGAAACTTCTGGGCACAGCAGCTCCCGTTCCTCCGTGTCGCCGGAGCTCTCTGGAGCTCCTCGCTTTCATCGGAGCAGCACACCAGGTGCGGAGCTTCACGGCGAAGCTTTCCCGCACCTCAGGAGCGGTAGACGAGGACCACCGCGCTCGCACGAGGCCGGCGAAAGTCGCCGGCGACTAGTTCTTCCAGGACCTTCGTCCACCGTCAGATCGGCCTCGACGCTCCAGTTTAGATCCTGACCGTTCATCCACGGAGTAGCCCTGACCGTCAGATCTCCAGAGGGTCGATCAGCACCGTTGAGCCAGCGAGGTCAAGCCACGAAGCATTGCAGCCGTTGGATCTAGCACGTGGCTTCACCACCGCCATCCGATCCGAGCGAGCCCTCCTTCGCAGACCCACGTTGCAGCACCACCGTCCGATCTTCCACGTGGACACATACCAGCCGTCGGATCGATTCGAGGGTACCTTTGGTGTGTGGCGCGTCGTCTCA